>JALKBU010001362.1:0-12101 GCA_023091735.1 Trichomonas tenax | reverse complement strand
CAACTGTGATAACGTTGCCATCTGGAAGTGTGTAGTTGACGTTGATGGAGGAGTCTGTAGCGGCCTTCTCCATTTCAGCATCGAAGTCGAGGGCGACATAGCAAAGCTTCTCCTTGATGTCACGAACAATTTCCTTTTCAGCTGTTGTGTTGAAAGCGTTGCCGCGCTCAGTGAGGAGCTTAACCATCCAGGCTGTGAGGTCACGGCCGGCGAGGTTGAGTCTCATGATGGCGTGTGGAAGGGAGTAGCCTTCGTAAATTGGAACTGTGTGGGAAACACCATCACCAGCATCGAAGACAATACCTGTTGTACGGCCAGAGGAGTAGAGGGAAAGAACGGCCTGGATACCAACATAGAAGGATGGGACGTTGAATGTGTCGAACATGAGGGAGATCATTTTTTCACGGTTAGCCTTTGGGTTGAGTGGGGCTTCTGTGAGAAGGACTGGGTGCTCTGTTGGGTCAACACGGAGCTCGTTGTAGAATGTGTGGTGCCAGATCTTCTCCATATCATCCCAGTTGTTGACGATACCGTGCTCAATTGGGTACTTAAGGATGAGGACACCAGCCTTGGAGCAAGCCTCATCACCAACGAAAACATCCTTAGCGTTGCCACCGACAAGCTGCTGTTTGTACTTCGGGCGGCCGACAACGGATGGGAAAACAGAGCGTGGGGCTTCATCGCCAGAGAAGCCAGCCTTGCACATACCAGAGCCGTTATCGATAACGAGTGTCTGAACGTCTTCTTCAGCCATTACAGAAAATGTGAAGTGAAAGTCATTTCTCAATTTTATGGTCAAAAGTCACATTTTATATATCACCTTTCATCTCAATTCTTGTCACCTTTTCTCTGAAAATTTGATGTTTTTGGACTATTGTCCCTCTGGAAAACGAAAATGACCAACCTCATTTGTCTCACATCTAAATATTGGACAAATGAAGTGATTGTACATAGTTATATCCCTATATCCCTAACTCAGTTGAGACTTTTTTTTCAGTGCCTGACCAGAGGCCAATCTTCTGAGGATAGGGTTACTTGTTTAAGATATATCAAAATATGCTTAAAAGAGGCCAGAAAAATGTGGTTTCGAAATCATGCCAATTTTTGTAATTTTATTTCTGTCCTTGGTCACTGAAATACTGTGTTATATTGGCATCAAATATTGTAAATATCAAAACAACGGTAAGTCATACTGAGCAATTAGAATATACATATTTCGAATAGTTAATTTTGTTTATTTTGTCTATTTGGCACTTATTCCTGCTTCTTGCGGAGGAGGGCTGCAACCTTCTCGCGTGTAAGAACTGGTGGAACTAAAATGATAAGATTTGCAACGATAACGAGGACCCAGAAAAAGTCGATAGCAACGAAGAGAACGAAGGCTGCCACAAGGATTCCGCACCAAATAAGGCGGCCAACTAATGTCTCATCGCCATGAAGATTGCGAATTAACTTCGAAATTGTAAAAACGAAGGATAAATGGGAGGATAAGAATTCAGCAACTTCCTTTGCAGTGCGGATGCTATTTGGAGCTTCTGGAGCACATTGTTCAACATTTGTCTTGAAAAGCATTCCAACAACTTGTGGAACGAACTTGGAAACAAATGCCTTGTAGAGTGTGCAAACAAGGACTGAGAATGTGACTGCAGCGTAGAAATTAAGATGCATCTTTCTCCAGATGAAGAAAGAGAGGTTAACAAGGACGAAAACAATACCAAGAACGACTGGTCTATGGAGGAATAATACTTCCTGAACTTTACGAAGACAATCTGGATGTTGATTTAATAATTTTTCAAGATCCTCTGGATTTCTCATTGGGCAGCTGCCACCACATGGTTTTGCTGTACCGTATTCGCACTTAGCTGGAACTTCTTCGCATTTTTCTGCCTCTGGCTTTGCTTCTTCGAGCTTTTCCTCCTTTGGCTTCTCGACCTTTCCTTCTTCGTCGGAAACGCTGTAGACGTCGTCGTCAACGTGCTCTGTCATAAATTTAAAATGAAAATAATTTATCCAGTATAGGAATTTTTTATTTCACACGTTGTTCCATATCTCATAACTTTTGACGTTATATCCATTTTTAAAGAAAAAATGAGTTATTAATCGATAAATTCTTGAGATTTCATGATTTTTACATGTCTATTGCTATTCACATCGGATAAATAACACCATTCATTGACAATACACATGCAAAGCAAGTTACTCTATATATTGTTCGATCAGACATATTTGAACAAAGATTCGAATATATCTCATATGATTTAGCATTTCAATTCATTTAAACATAAATCTTATTTATGATTATAGAGAGGCAATATTGGAAGTGAATATACACATTGTAAATCGATTTTGTTTCAATATTTCAAATTCAATTTCACTATTATTTTAATTTTACTTAAAGTAAACTTCATGCAACTAATGACCATAGGCATGTCTAATCAGATATAGAGTATGAATATAAAATGTTATGATATATTTGAGTTTTCAACATTTTTAAAGCGATGATGTTGTGATTTCAGGAAAAATATAACTTCAGCTGTGTATAGGCTTCATAAGTATGATTTTGGCCGATTGTTTAAATTGTTTTATTCCGGAATTTGAAATATGCACAAAAACTGTTTCCAATCCATGTGCCATTCAAGGCTCTACTATGCAGGAGTGTTGACATGAAAGAAAAGATAAGATGCTTAATTTTTGTTTTCAGCGATATCAAATATCTCGAAATCAGACAAAATGTTAACGAGAAAAGTGAAATAATTATAATGGAGTATTTGGTTGTAGAGTTACAAACAAAAAGTCAAACCGCTTTTTCTTAAAAATGTTTTTGTTCTTTTCAGTTCTTTCTCTCTCATTAACATGGGACGAAATCTCTCGTAGCATCTCAAATCCCCACGAAGCCGTCCAGAGAACCGGCCGTGAAGAGAGAAACAAATATACCAATACCGAAGAGAAATTAATTCAATCAGAAAAATCGTTGAAGAAAATTAAAGAAAACAGACCATTCGTTGGTATTATAGACTGCGTTTTTGATGAAATTAATGATCAAGTTAATGGTATCATCGAGTTAGAAAACTCTATGACTAAAATCTACAATACAGCCTTTTCAAATATTCAAGATACATACGCCATCAACCTCATTGAGTGTAGAATGTCCGATATCCTTAATTGTTCTTTTATTAATATCACAAATGGAGGTGCAATTAGAATTTTCTACAGCAACAACATTCGTGTTCTTCAATCAAACTTCTCTAACATCAATGGAACTAAGCCAGATCAAAGCGTTATCCTTCTTGAAAAATCGTTGAGTGTTTTCGTAAGAATTTGCAATTTCACTTCAAATAATAACTTCGCTTCATTGTGCGCTCTCTCATCTTGCGAGAACTGCGTTTTCAATAATTGCAACTTCCGTGATAACGAAATTGTTTTACCTGGATGCTTATTCTTCCACACATGCGTAAACATTATGGTTATGAACTCTGAGTTCACAGATAACGTCTGCCACTCTCACTCTGCAGCTATTTTGTCATATGTATCATCAATTTCACTAATCAGAGATCTTTTCGCAAGAAATCGTCTCGATTTTTCAGTTAATCTCACCGATTACGTCCGAAGCATTGGAATATACCAAGTTTCAGGAACCGTCACAGTTGTCAGCGCTTTCTTAATCAAAGATTTAAGATGTCCAAACAAATTCAAAAATTTGTATTTCGATCATAATGCTCCAATTCCAAGCCATGGATCGTTCTACTACAGCCTCAACATAATCGATATGCTTTGCTATGCTTATCTCGATACAGGATCTGAAGTTTCAGCTGTTATCAGCGTTGAAGGAATTGTCGAGACGACAAACGCTCTTAGTCACATAGATTTCAACGGATTGATTGACCAAAGCCTAATCAGAGGAAATGTGAAGCAAGTCAATTACACAAATGAGCCAGAATTCCTGTATTTCGATGATTTCGATTACGCAACACAAGGAAACATGCCTGCAATTAGATTTAAGAGAGCCGACATTTATATCACTAAACCTCCTATCGTCGGCACTGGCAAACTCACATACATGGTTATCGAGCACTGCGATTTCTCTAATTGCCAAGTTGGACAAGGTAATACACATGAAGATCGCAATTCGCTCATCTACATCAATTCGCAAAAATTCGGTTACATATCTATTGCTTTCAACAGCTTTAACGAGAACTATGCGGACTCTTCTTTAATCCAAGTCTCGGAATGCTTCGGATGCTCAGTCACAGAATGCAAGTTCAAGTTTAATGTTGCCAGGCACAGCTCTTGCTTATTCGCAAATGAAGTCGATACAGTAAGAATCTCCAGCTGCACATTCGACAGAAATGATGCCTTTGTTCACGGAGCAGTTTCTATCTACACATCCCAGGATGCTGCTATTATCCAGTGCAACTTTAAGAAGAATATAGGTTTCGCTGGATGCAGCTGTGTCATCTTCAACAACACTAATTTAATTGTTAATGATACAATGTTCACAAGGAACAATGTCGACCATGAGAAGTGGGATTTGAACTCTGATGCTTTCCGTGATATATCTGATGATGAAGCTCTCAAGCCACACACAAACTTATCCAATGTTTACACACCAAACTTCTTTGCTGTTTCTCTCTCTGGTTACGGAAAGAGTTCTCTTTCTCTTAATAACGTTGGTTTCAAAGATTCCGAGATTGAGAATGATATGAACGCAACAGATCTCACTGTTGTCTCATTAGACATTTATCTTGAAGATTCTGTTAAAGTTGGTAAAGTTATTGATTCGTATACAGACACATTCAAGAATTCATGCAACCGCAATGTTTCATTAATTTACACAGACGAATCAATCACCCTCAAACCATATCTCTGGAGATTCGACTATTACTGGCCTTTCTTCGATTATTTTGACAAATACGACATTGTTAAAGCCAATGGAACATATGTTCTCAAGAAGGATCAAGCCTTCGGAATCATTGACTTACCAGACAAGCCATCCAATATCTACTTGTTCACTTCCGAGGACATGGAGCAAGATTCTAACCAGACAGAGCCAACAGTTCCTGCAAGAACGCCAACACCAATCTTCGAAAAGAAGGGTAATGGAAAGATGATTGGTTTGATTGTATTTGGTACCATCATTTTCATCACTGCTGCTATTTTGATTGGAGCAGCAATCTACTTCTGCAAGAGACCACCGGAGGCTCGTTTGCACGATGATCCAAACGATCCAAACAAGAAGGATCGCAAGAAAGGACTTCTTGACAAGAAGGATGACGATGAGCCTCCTGTTGAGCCATAAAGTCAATACAACGTTTAAAAAAATATAGTTTTATGATTCATTGAATTAATTTAAACATCAACGAACATTTAGAATAACAAAAAATGATAATTTATATGAATTTGATATCAAATTTATTTAAGATGTGAATCACAATTCAATATTAGTTTAATTAAATAAAGTTTCGAAAAAATTTCATTAAATATGATAAATTATGGACTCTAAATAAGAACTTTACTCGAGAGCAGCGTGAAGCTTCTTGTGAACCATGTCGATTGGCTGGCCATCGACTGGGAATGTCTGAAGGATGCCCTTCTTAGCATAGTAGTCGATGCATGGCTGGAATGTGCCGAAGTACTGGTTCATGCGCTGGTTGAAGACCTCTGGTGTATCATCCTTACGAATGATGAGTGGTTCGCCAGTGATATCGTCTGTCATTGGCTTCTTTGGTGGGTTTGTTGTCTTGTGGTAGACACGGCCAGAGCCTGGGTGGAAGAGACGGCCGCAGACACGTTCACGGAGCTCGTCGATGTTGACAGAAAGATAAAGAACGTGTGTAAGTGGTGTTCCCATCTTTGCGAGGAGGGAATCGAGCTTCTCGACCTGTCCGATTGTACGTGGAATGCCGTCGAAGATGTAGCCGTTGTTGTCTGTGTTCTTATTCATGCAAGCCCGGAGGATCTCCATGACTGTGTCGTCGTCAACGAGGCCGCCGGACTCGATGATGCCCTTGACACGCTTGCCGAGTGGTGTTTGGCCGCGGATTTCGGCACGGAGAGCATCACCAGTGGAAATCTGGTAAAGGTTGAACTCCTTTTCGAGGAGCTTGGCCTGTGTGCCCTTGCCGACACCCGGTGGGCCGAAGAAAACGACCATACGGTCCTTCTTGTTGTGTGCGAAGCGGGAAAATGCGCTCAACATTTTTTTTGAAAATTAAATTAAAGCTGAACGGCTTGACAACGATTTTTTTTCTGAGACTTTTACTTTTCTCAATTTTTAACGATAGATGTCACGTTTTGATATGATACACTCTATTCATTATTATGGGTATTATTTGTTGTAAAGAATTTTATTTGAGGGCTTTGAAAAATTAATGAAGGGGAACAATGGATAGGGCAATTTTGTAAATTTAAAATATCTAGAAGAAGCTGATTTTAAAAATATATTTTTCGGACACTTTTTGTTGACGAAAATATTTTTTTGAGATTCGGTTCCTGTGGTATAACACATGTTTTCTTGCTCCATATATTGCGTTGAGTTCAGTAGCTTCTTCCTCTTCATCTAATGGCCTTTTTCATTGAGAACGAAAAAACACTTCTACAGAAGCAGGTCCACTCTAACCAAGGCCTCTTACCATAAACAAGAATAGAGGTATTGCCGCATTCATGGTCTAGATGTTGGTTGTTGAATTGATTATAACATATGTCCTTTCTTTTTCGAAATAAAAATAATATCTTCGCAATTAGTGTGATAAGACGTAATTTGTTAACTCAAACAAAGCATACAGGCTACATGCAGACATTTTATTCCTATAACTACTCATAAACTCCTAAAATTGATCAAAATACGATTTCGATTTCACTATTTTAATAAGTATTTACCAAATTTCTATTTATTTCTGTTATTAAGATGCAAATTCTAATATAGTACTTATATTGTTTAAGAAATTTTGTATTTATGTGAAAGTTTAAATATTTAGTCAAATAAAGCTAGTTAAGTAGTAAAAGTTGTATAAAACAATATTAAAGTAGCTGCAATAAGTATTTTCATCTATTAAAAGCAACAAATCGACGTTTTTATTTGAGAAATTTGCATATTCACATAGGATGATTTATTTTGCTTTGTTAGTAGTTACATCTCATCTATAATCCTCTATAATTAGCCTCTCGAACCTTGCTAGAAAATTTGAAGTTTTGCCCTGTGGGAACTAAACTTTCTTGGAAAAACTGACAATAACCTTAAATGGCTTGGGATAACACTGGGGATTAAACATGTTTTTTCTAGAGGGTAGTTAATGTTAAATCTTTCCAATTATTTAAAATTTCCTGGAACTTGATTCCAAAGGCAGTTAAAACAAAGCTTCATTTAAAAAGCCAAAAAAAGGAGTTATTATATATCGTTTATCTTCAGAATTATTTTGAGCTTTTTCAGTAAAATTTGAACTTAGCATAATATATAGTAGAAAAAGTCTGAGCATTTTTGTGTCACGTTTGTGATTTTTCTGAACTATACGGTAAGGTTATAAATTTTTATGATATATTTGGAATCTACACCATTCTTTGAGTCTATTTACTCGTAAAAATAAAAGTACCATTTAGTTTTTCGATTGCTTTTTATCAATAAAGAACTATAGCATATAGTATCAAGTCATAACCGTATCATTTGATCGTTCTCTAAGTGATTTTTATGCAACATATCCATTTCTCGTAGCTGCTTTTTCTTCAACTGTAGAACAAGGGCGGCCGCCTCCAATAAAAACTTTAGCTAGGCCAGCAATTACATTGGCATGGAGCACAAAGTCTTATGTCAATAGTTCTATATCTTTCTATATTGATAAATATAAAATATTTCCTTCACAATGCTTTTTAAAAAGTTCTTTAGTTGAACGAGGTTTGTGCAGTTGGATATTTGAAGGTTCAAATGATAACAACACATGGACAATTCTTGATGATCAATCTTGAAGAAATGCATCATTTTTCGGTCAAGAACTCACTTTAAAATGTACTGCAGAAAAGCCATATTCGTTCTTTAAAATAACTCAAATTGGAATGAATTCGGATAAATCATTTGTAATATCTCTTTATAAATTTGATATTTTTGGAATTTTCGTTGATGAAATCCATAATATAAAAACAATCTATCATTGCATTAAGTTTAAATTAATTAATTTATATCTGTACGTATTTATCAATATTTGAAATACAATATCAGACAACAAATTTTCATTATAAAAATCACCATTATATAATTACATTTTTGATATTTATTAACTGATTATTTTGCATAGACCTCACGAGTAGGCACATATATGTTCTTTGCCCGCCTTGGTGGGACTTGTTAGACCTTGCCAGAACGGCCCCAGACGGTTATTTTACATCAATATTTAGGAAGAAACCAGTTCATTTTAATTTGCTACGCCATCATTTTCTATTGCAGTTCACCTAACATAAAATGATGGCGCTATCTTTGCATTCAACTTCCATATACTTCATGCAACAGTTTAATGCATCACATTCCCTGAACTCAATCTAAACCATAGTTGAAACAAATTATACATGCCAAAGTGGCGCAAAAAATGCATAAAGCTGGTGCATGTCAAAACGCCGATCGTAAAAAGAGACGTTAATATTAATGCAAAGACGTGTTATCCCTCTTCCTGATGGTTATGAATATGATCCAGAGCACTCTACGCCAAAAAATCCACAATATAGATGACATAATATATCCATCATCAGATCCAGAATTATAGCGATTACGTTGATGCAAATGCGAGCTCAGAATCACAATTCTTCTTAATCGAATCAGAGCCAAACTTTCCTTACGCTCCAGTTTCCAGACGTCAAAATATAAAAGCTGTAGTTACAGAAGAGTTACAAGGGCAATTTTTTATTCCTTTTGATATTAATTTGAATGAAAAAAACAATGTACGATGATCAGTGCTGGTATCGAATAAAAGATAGCCCCAACAAATCTTTCGTTGCACTTTTCGAAATTGCAAATTCATTACATCTTTCGAATAGTCAATATCAAGTTTTTTGTAATGAATTTTACATGTGGTTATCTAGGCCACTAGCATCAATGTCATTGTTAAACATTGATGATGGATATATTATGTGGCACAGCTTACTTAACAGCGATTCTTGGACACTTCTACCTAAAATTGCCTGTCAGCTACTCTCAGCTTCATGCTCAGAAGCAGAATGTGAAAGGGTGTTTTCAACAGCTGGAAATGTGTTTGATATTCATAACACAAGAGGCAAACCACCACTCATCATGGCTAAAGTGCAAGGTAAGTGCGATATCAAAGCTGCTAAAATGAAAAAAGCAACAGAAGATGCACATATATTTCATCCATATCGTTTTCAAAAGAATTATCCAGAGATTTTGAAATAAAAATGTAATTATGATTATTTTATTGTTAATCGAAACTTATTTAGTAGTTCATAGCATCTGATATCTAATTGCGAAAATAAATTGTATTAAAACGTTATATAACTTTGATATTATTCGGTCATTGTAGACGGATATTATAAATATGCGCAACTATCTCGAATATCTTAAAATTTTACCGTATTTTGATATCAAAAATTGATGAAGATAAATGGAGGCTTGGTTTTGTAGGCATAAAAAGTATATATAACTAAAATCTAAATCTTTGCAATTGATTATTTAGCTTGCACCTATGTTTTTTGACTCGAAATGTTGGTGATGTTTTGTTAAACATGAAATCGTATCTTGAACACCGAAATAATATCGGCTGTAAATGAAAAAAGGTGGTTACGCTATTTGCTTTGTCAGAAATCGATATTGTGTATAATCTGATGAAAGATTTATGGCGAAAGTTAATGCACCATATGCTTTTAGGTTCTTTGCAGTGCGCTATTTACTACCCCACTAATTTTATGATCAGTGGATTGAAGCCTGTGGAGCACCAGCCATAACAACTTATTTTTAACAAATAACCTTAATTTTCATTGAACAATTATTTAATAAACGCATCAAATAATCATTTGCAAGCTCATAAAATCGATTGAAAAGAGATTTTGAAAGAATTTCAGAATAATTTCTTGAATTGCAATGGTGCAACACTAAATTGTCGTTGTACAACACCACACGAGCTCAGTGTATCATTTTAGAAACATTTGAGTACGGCTCCAAGCACCATGGCGCTGGTTGGTGGTGTTAACTCAATTTTCAATGTAGCGCCAGGCGCAAAGTGGCGCTTCATATAACAAAGATTACTTGATTCAGCAAATATATCAAACATTAGCTAGTGCATTAATATGTACTTCGTGTGTGAAAAAATCCATATAAATACGCGAAAAATGTCAATTTAAGAAGAGCATAGAAATTTGGAAAAAAATTATAACCTTTTCCTTATCGTTCCACCATTAGTGGCGCTAAAGGTGCTGATGAACCGGGTGGTGCCTAAATTATAGCACCGTTCTTGCATGTATAATACAAATACGAAACAATGTTCTAATGATGATAATTTGAAATTTCGAAAACCTGCATTTACGCAGCTTGAATTCAACTTGTGCTACTAACAATTTTTCTGAAAGTGACAAAATCTCTATTAAAAGTGACAAATGACTGAAGAACTTCGAAGAACTGGTTTTGTGATTTATGCTGCTCAACAGGCGTCGTTAGTGCTGCAATATCAAAATAGCAACAACGAAGTAGACTTTAAACCTATAAAAACGAAATGGGATAACATGAGTGGCCGCAAAAAAAACTTATACAACAAAGAAGCAGAGAAAAATCCAAAAATTCAGCGCGTTAGTACATGGTCTAGAAAAACAAAGATGGCATTCCAGTTTTATCAGAAAGAAGTCGCTGTTTTGAATCCACAAGAACAAGTAGAAAGTTGGAAGAGGTTGGCGCCTCAAAAAAAGCAAATATATTCCACAAAAGCGATTGAAGAATTAGATTATATTACTAAACGTCCACATCCGCTGCCAGAAATTAGAGATGGAAAATCTAAATTATGGTCTGCATTAGATTTCTACAAAGATCAGCAACTCATAGAAGCTATCAAGCAAAGATCTGATTTTACGCCTGAAATATTCGAATCTAAAACGCATGAATTTTGGTTAGAATTGCCTCCTGAACAACAGGAGCCTTATATACAGCTCGAATTTCACGAAATAGAAGCAATAGCTGCTAGAATTGAGTCAGAAGGATATTATCCGTCAAGACCCGATATGTCCATTCAATTTATACTCGAAAATATTCGTTCTAGGTATGAATTATTAGACAGCTACGTATCTAAATACTGGTCGTTAGTAGATGGCTTATGCTCGTATATGGAAGATTGTTCTGAAGATAAGATTGCTGAAGAAGCTTTGAATAAGTTAGAAAAATATCGTATGCAAGATAAGATAGAAGTGCTTAGTATCGATAGTAATGCTAAAGTTAACTTATCACAAGGTTTCAAGGATATGTTCAAGGAACTCATGTGGAGAGTTAAACCAGAATACTCTAATGATACAATCAATAAGGTTGCAGCTGAGTATTGGAATTGGATGGACAAATACGAAAAAGAATATATAGAGAGTAAGTTAGCAATAAATATCTAAAAAAAAAAAAACAAAACAAATCTTTTTCATACATACGTTAACAAACTGCTGTGAATGAGTGAATTGGCCCATAACAGGCCATTTCGCTAAAAACTCAAACCCAATTTTATTACAGAGAAAACCGCCCCCAAAATCGAAAAGTTAGTGAATCAAAAATTTTTGTTGGGGAAATGCATATATAAAGGGGTTTTCTTAAAAGGGGACCTACTATCTGATATTTTTAGTTCAGGGAGAGTCCGAAAGAATTCGTTTTTTTTTTTTTTTTTTTTTTTTTTTTTTTTGGGGGGGGGGGGGGGGGGGGGGGAACCTACCTTGTAAAAACTAACTCTAAGATCGGCCCCCCCTTTCTTTTTTAAAATTTAAATAGATTTTTACACCCCCCAAAACAACCCCAAAAAAAAAATTTTTTTCTACTTTTTTTTCTCCCTCCACAACTTTTCTTCTATTCCCCCCCCCCCCCAAAAACCATAATAATTTTTTTAAAAGCTTTAAATAAGATAAAATAAAATTTTTATATATCGTTTTTT
>JALKBU010001361.1:0-12111 GCA_023091735.1 Trichomonas tenax | reverse complement strand
AATCTAAAGAAAACACAGTTGAAGAAGGATGGGGAGATAAAACATCAAATAATGAAGAACTGCAAAAGGAAATTGAAACTCTCAAACATGAAATCGAAACATTAAAGGCCAAAAATGAAGAACTTAAATTCAAAGAAGGCGAATGGGGCGATGAAAACGATGAATCCGAAGAACTCAAGAAAGAGATTCAAACACTCAAGAACGAAATCAACACACTCAAGCGAGAGAACGAAACACTGAAATCTAAAGAAAACACCACCGAAGAAGGATGGTGTAATGAATCTAATTCGGAAGAATTACAAAAGGAGATTGAAACACTTAAGAATGAAATCGAAGCATTAAAGGCTGAAAATGAAGAACTCAAGTTCAAAGAAGATGGATGGGGAGATGATAATGACGAAGTTGAGGAACTTAAGAAACAAATTGAAACAATGAAAGTGAAGCATCAGGAACATGTTCAAAATCTCAACAATACGCTCAATGAGTTAAGCAAGCAAATCGCAAACAGCAAATCAAACAGTGAAGTCGACAATCTCAAATTACAACTTCTTGATAACGAAAAGAAGCTCATTGATCTTAATACTCAAACTGCAGCATTGAAGAATGAAAATGAGTCACTCAAGTCAGATAATGAAAAGATCGATGAATTACTGAAGGAAAACGAGACGCTCAAAGCTGAAAATGAAGAACTCAAATTCAAAGAAGGCGAATGGGGCGATGAAAACGATGAATCCGAAGAACTCAAGAAAGAGATTCAAACACTCAAGAACGAAATCAACACACTCAAGCGAGAGAACGAAACACTGAAATCTAAAGAAAACACCACCGAAGAAGGATGGTGTAATGAATCTAATTCGGAAGAATTACAAAAGGAGATTGAAACACTTAAGAATGAAATACAAAATCTTAAATCAGAAAACGAAACTCTAAAGTCGAAGGAATCTGCTGAAGGCGGATGGGGAGATGACGATTCAGATCTCAACGCCCAAATTTCAGCATTAACAGCAGAAAAGCAGACTCTCAACAAGAAGATAAAGGACCTTGCATCAGCCGTCAAGACTCTCAAGGCAAAGAATGAGAAGCTCGAAAAGCAACTTAAGGAAAGCACACCAGAAACAGACACAGCTGAACTCGAAGACAGAATTGCAGAGCTTGAATTCGAAAACGAAGATCTCAGATCTCAAGTTCAAGATGCAAACAATGCAAAGGTTGCTGAAGCAAGAATGAAGAGGCAAATCGAAAAACTCACATCTGAAAATGAAGATTTATCAATGCAATTACAATCTATGCAAGAAGATGTAGAAATTGAAACCCAAGCTCTCCGTGATGAAATTAATGCAATGCAAACAAAGCTTTCAAATGCAGAGAATCAGCTCAAGTTTGGTGGTGATAACAAAGTTCTTGAACAAATGGAGACAGAGATCAATTCTCTCAAGGCAGCAAATAAGGCCCTGATAGAGAAATTAGAAGCAGGAGGAGAACCAGTCAAATCAGAAGAAATTGAATCACTGAATGCAACAATCGAGAGACAGAAGAAGCAAATTGAAATTCTTGTTACTGATATTGAAGAACTTACAGAGAAACTTGAAGCAGCAAATGAATCAACTAAACAAGCAGCTCCACAAGTGGATGTTGAAGCATTGAATGCAACAATTGAGAGACAGAAGAAGCAAATTGAGATTCTTGTAACAGACATCGAAGAGCTCACAGAGAAGGAAACTGAACTCGAAGAACTCAAAGATAATCTCTCATCTAAAGACGAAGAAATCGCAAAGCTGAACGAGAAAATCCAGGAATTGCAAGCTGAAAATGAACAGAAGAATGATCAAGAAATCGAAGAGTTAAAGAAACAGATTGTTGATCTTTCACAAGAGAAGTCGCAATTAGAAAATGAAATCAAAGATTTAACAACGAAACAAGAGGAATCATCAAAGACAATCGATGATCTGAAGAAGGAGCTTGAAACACTTGTTGAAGAACAAGAAGCATTGGACAATGACAGCGAAGAAATTGAAAAGCTCAAGTCACAAAATGCCAAACTCAAGAATGATGTTAAAAAGCTTAAATCAGAAAATTCATCTCTACACGAAGATATCGATGAATTCAACAACGAAATCGAAGAGCTTGAAGAGAAAGCGATTGCTAGTGAAGAACTTAGCCACAAATTGGAACAGCTAAAGATAGATTCAGCTTTAGAGATTCAAAGATTGAATGCAGAAATCGAAAAGATAAAGAATGAAAAGAAACAAGAAGAAGAGGAAGAATGGGATGATGAAGAAACTAAGGAGGAACTCAAAGAACAAATTGAGCAACTCAGAAAAGATTCTATTGCTAAATCAAAATCAGATGAAGCAGAAATCCAGAGGCTGAACGAAGAAATCGAAAAACTGAAGTCCCAGAACAAATCTGAGGAAGAAGAAGGTTGGGATGATGAAGAAACTAAAGAAGAGCTCAAGGAGCAAATCGAACAGCTCAGAAAGGATTCAATTGCTAAAGCCAAATCTGATGAAAAGGAGATCCAGAGACTTAATGAAGAAATCGAATCACTCAAGCTTGAACTTGATCAATCTAAAGACAATTTATGGGAGAATGAAGAAGAAAAGAGTATATCTCCAGAATTTCAGGCTCAGATTGAGAAACTGAAGCAAGAACTTGAATATAAGAACTCTGAGATAGAAAAGCTCGAAGAAGCGCTTGATTCTATCGAAGACAACGAAGCAGTTCAGAAAGAAAACGCAAAGCTTCAGAATGAAATCTCACAGTTAAAGGTTGATCTTGATCATGCATTACAAGAGAACGCCGAGTTTGGAACTCTCAATGAGGAACTTGACAAGCTTCGAGAGGAGAACAAGAACTTGAAGCAGGAGAAGAATTCTTCATCTGTCAGCAAATTAGAACAACTCATTAAGGAGAAAAACAATGAAATACAGCGCCTCGAAGATGAAATTGGTTCTCTTCGATTCGAACTCAATACATCAACATCTGCACTTCCAAAGATCGGACAAACAGATGCTGATTCCCTCAGAGATGAAAATGAACACCTTAGATCAGAAATCAGAGCTCTCTCTGAATTATCACAGAAAGCAGAGTCAGATAAAGAATTCCTTACAAAGCAGATGGAAGAAATGGTTCAAAGGAGCGATTATGAGCTTGAGTTACAGCGCAATGAAGAACTCAAGGCTCAAGTTTCAGCTCTCGAGAAGTCTAATGCAGAATTAACATCACAAGTTGAAGAATTAGCAACGCAAAATGATGCCCAAGATGGTGAAAAACGTCAGAATGAATCAGAGATGAGAAAACTTAAATCTGATGCCGAAAGTGCAATTCACGAGTGTGAAATCCTCAAATCTGAAGTTGAAGAACTTAATCGTAAACTTGAAGAAGCTAACACATTGAACAAAGAACTCAAGCAAATGGTTAATAACAACGATGATGTTGATCGATTGATGAACGAAATTGAATCATTACAAACAGAGTTATCTAATGCCAAATCGGAATCAGAAACAATCAACACAGAGCTTTCTGCAACACGTGAAAAGAATCAATCACTCACACAGGAACTCGAAGAGCTCAGACTTCAACTTCAATCAATGTCAAAGGCTCAATCTGAAGTAAATGAAACAACAAACAAAGAAGTTGAAGAGAAACAACTACAAACTGAAACCACAACACCAGAAATCAATAATGAAGAAATTGAAAAATTGAAGTCACAAATTGAATCGCTCACAAATGAGAATAACAATCTCAAGTCTCAGAATAATCAAACTCAAATCGATGAAATTCGTCATAACAATGAAGAAATGACAAAAGAAATTGCAAGGCTTAAATCAGATATTGCCAAACAAAATCAGGAATTTTCACAAATGCAAGAGCGCTTCTTAAAGGCAAACGAAGAAAATATGTCATTACGAAATGTTGCATCAAAGAACAAAGATCTCGAAACACAAATTGCAAAGCTTTCTAAGGATTTACAAGACTTGAAGAAGAAATTCCGTGCTGTTGAACAGCAACGAAATCAACTCGCGGCACAAATCGAATTCGATGAATTGCATAAACACGAAAAGGAAGATAAGGAAAATGATCCTAATAAGAAACCCCAGATTGATACTTTCCGAATTGAATATCTTCGCGCAACATTGTTGCAATTCTTTTCACAAGATACCCGCACTCAGGAAAAGATGGCTCCTATCATCATGCAGTTCATTGGCATTGAGGAAGATGTAATACAGGCAACAATGCTGAAATGGCAAGACAAACACAAATCACTTCTCACATCTTTCATCCTCGGAAATTGAAAAAAAAAAATATTATTTTTATTTTTTCTGTATTTTATAAATACTAATTTAGATTATTTTCTTTTCAAGTATTGTTGGTTATAGAACAATAAAAGGTATAAGAAATAAGATTTTGATTGGGTTAAATTTAGTGATGCAAGAAACCATATGATGTTCTAAAATTCTCCCATTGTTCAATAAATTCCATTTGATTTATAATAAAATTATGAAAATAAGTCGCGCGTTGACATCGATTCCAGGAAGTGCTAAAAGGAATTCACAGACTTCATATTCACAACAGTGTGAAATTCTTGACAATGTTAAATTATCTTTATTTGGAGAGTTCTGATCAACGTTTGGAAGACGAGAAAAATATTTGACAGCTTCAAGATCTCTCTATAGCAGAAACACCAAAAAGCATTAAGTTCATTATTATCACAATGCAAATGGTCTACACATGATTCAGTGAGTATTTTAACGAATTTTGAGTTGTTTGAATAAGCATTAAAAGTAAGAATATTACTGCCATATTCATTAGTCACATCACAGTATTTCTCTCTATTCTGTCATTTTCTTTTGCAATCTTTATTATAATGAATTTAGTGATCATAGAGTCGCTTATGATGGGAATATTGAAGTTTGGAATTCATACTTCTCAAATTAATTCAATTGAAAATGGAGGAGCTGTAGACCCTCAAACCGCCCAAAGCAATCTCAGAGTTGAATGTTGCGATTTCACGCAATGTACTTGTGCTGTTTTTGCTGGCTGCATGTTTGTTATTTTAAGTAAAAATTGCTACTGGAACAATTCTGCTCCATTATCCAGTGATTTCATAATTCACTCAAATTCACAAGATTCTGCTGCATTTGATTCTTCTGTAGCACAATCTAGAAATCAAAATTCACATTCTCTTTTTGCCAGAGAAGCCAAATCGCTCTTTATCAAAAACATTAATACATCTTTTCAACAAAATTCATTTGACAATGTTTATGGTATTGCATTTACATTAGTTCTTCCTTCAAATCACAGTGTTATGTACATTAAATCGGCAAATTCTACATGAAAACAAACATTGTTCTGTCTTGAAGTCACTCCAATTGCGACAGTAAAAAGTTGCATTTTCCTTTCAGATCCAAATGTTCCAAGAATATTCGGATTCCATTCAATAGCAACAGATGCAACATATGTTGATATAATTGTAATGAACTGTAAGAATATATCTGGATATAGCATCACAGGTATTATTAGGTGGTAATGGATTAATTAAACATGTGCTTTTGATTGGTAAAATCATGAGATTTTTAGCAATTTACAAAAAAAAAATACAAAAAATAATCGTCGCTTAGAACATGAATTTTTAAGCGTTTTTGCATTTTCCTAAGGTTCTTCCAAAACGACTTTTTTGCGTGTCAACGAGTCACGTTGTAAAGTATCAGATTGTCATTATAGCAATTGGAAATTTGATAATATTGTTATTAAAAGCGTAACTGAGTTATTTCCGTCACCCAGTATTAACCAGAATGAATATGGCTATTTTGGTGATGGATGCGTGAAAATATCTGAATTGGGAATAAAAGGATTTGTTGTCTGCTCTCAACAAATATGTTTTTTTTTTTTTTTTTTTTTTTTTTTCAATATCAGAAATACATTTTGAGCTCTGTTGTAATTTCTACACATTCTATATAATTTGAGAAGAATAATTTAAATCTATCGTACGACAGCTATTCTTCATGAATGATATTTAGAATATCACCAGCTGATTTTCGAGTTGATGCGGTTGATGATTCACCTTGACTGCATTAGCTATTATAAAATTAACATCAAATCCACTCAGGAGAGAATTATCAAACTTAGCAAAATATAAGCACAGAATCCATTGTGTCACTGAGGTCAATACAGATGTCATAAAGCATAATCACCTTCAACATGTTCAGGATTATATGACATTGAAATGCATTTATGAAACAAATATATGACATGTAAAAAAAAACTTTAAATTGATTCAATAATTTGTTAAATTTCTGGCAAAAACGATTATCGATCATTTCGTGATGACAATAAAAGCAGAATTTGGCCACAAAACTTTGAATCCGCCGAACAATGGCCTGCTGTGGCCCATTCTGGTCTGGTTCGGCATAAAACGCGATCAAAAATCAATGATGTCAATGATTGAAAAAAATTGTGATAAAAAATTATCTTGAAATCACTTCTATGCCGAACAACATCAGCGTAACTCTCGAGGACACCCTGCAGGCGCGTGAGAGGATCAGGGAACAGATATTCGTCACCTCTGTCATGGAGAGTGACAACATCGGGCACCAAGTTGGCGCGCGTATTTTTCAAACTCGAATCGATGCAGCGATGCAAGAGCTTCAAGTTTAGAGGTGCTCTAAACAAGATAATGATGGTGTCGAAGGGATCCACTGTCGTAACAGTGTCTGCCGGCAATCATGGACAAGGTGTTGCATTAGCTGCAAATTTGTGTGGCTGCAAGCCGATAATTTACATGCCAGAGTCAGCACGAACTGATAGAGTCAACACTTCGAAGCACTACTCAGGCTCTGTCGTAAAAGTTGGCGAGATGTTTGAAGATTCCAAACGCGAAATGGAGAATGAGCTCGCAAAACACGATGATTGGATCCGCATTCATCCATTCAATGACAAAGACATCATTGCTGGAGACGGAACAATAGGTCTCGAAATTCTTGATCAAAGCGACAAAATTGAAACGATTGTCGTTCCAATTGGAGGCGGAGGTCTCATTTCAGGCATTGCTGTTGCGATTAAGTCCGTTAAACCAAGTATTAGGATTATTGGTGTCAAGAAGGAATTAAAGAGTTTGTTCGTTAACGGAAACGCTTCTCCTTTGGCGTTCAGTCTCGCTATCAACACTGTTGGAAAGCACACTGAGCCAATCATCCAGAAGTATGTCGATCAATTTGTAAATGTGACGGAAGACGAAGTTGCTTTACTCGCAGAACGTGCAAAAATTATATCAGAAGGAGCTAGCGCTGCAACCCTGGCAGCTGTTATAGCAAAGAAATTCGAATATAAGAAAGGCAAAAAAAGCTGAGGCTTGATTAGTGGCGAAAACATGCCCCTCGAGATGCTCTCTGCATGTATTGATAGAGCATTATTCGTTAGAAACGATAGAGTCCTCATATTAATTGTTGTTCCTTATAGCACTGTTCATCTCACGAGGGTGATCACATTGATGGCCCAACTTAGAGCCGATGTCGTTTCATGTATGTCTTTACCTCACGATGACACCGTTGCCAATAAGGAAAGTTATACTTTGATTATCGACATCGACAATCGGGACGTTCTCACTAAGATCAGTGAATAATGTGAACAGAGAGGATGGATCTTCAAACTTCGCAGCTATTCCACACTCTAATACATTATCAATTTTTTTTATTAAAATGTTTTACTGTTTCCAATCCAAAATACATCTTTGTATTGGCTAAAAGCGATCCATATTGCTATACGTCTTAAAATGAGTTAATATTATAAAATTTATTAATTAAAATGAAAAAAATTGTGTTTAGCCATGCAAATCACTTCCTCATGGGATGCGATGCTTTGTCAATGGCAAATGTTTCTTATTTTGATTAATTATCAATTAAACAAGTAAATGTTTTTCTATGAGATGAAGTACTTCAACACCAACAAAGCGCATAATGATTCTAGATTTATTATTAAAATGCTAATTATTTGTCATTTGATTAAAATTTATCATTGTAATTGTACATACATAAGCAGAGCTCCGATATGAAATATATAAAAATGAATACAAATCAGCATGAAAGTGAAGTTCAGAATCTTCTATTGAAAAGTGCCCAAGAATGTAAAGACTGTAGCTTATAGTTTGATAATATGATGAATAAAGCAATTAGCAGATGGAATCATCAAACAAATCGGATAAGGTGATATTTAGTCATTTTTGTCATTTTTTGCAGGAGCAATAATTGGATATCTGATCGTGTTGATCAGCAAACACATATTTATACGGTGTGTAGATGCCTATGCAATAAAAATTTCTATGATCTATTAATCTGTTCAGTTGAAAACGCAAAGTTCAAAAAAAATAATGGCGAAGATTTGAGAAGGTGCATAAAAAGTTCTGAAATTTCAATCAAGAAACAAAGACCTACTTCAATCATCTCATGAACAATAAACTATACCTTGTTATCTATCTATTGGTATCAAAACATTAAACACTTATTCACAATGGATGGCTATGGCCACATAAACATTCATCGGTTCAAAAGTTTTGTTCAGATAAACCTTTTCAATGCATAAATCTCATGTGGTGACCAATTTAGAGTTTATGTGCATGTATATTGATTGCTGAGCTCAAGGTTTGAACATGAAATTTGCGATTAAAGATTGAGAATGAAATTTTAATCATTGAGCACTTAGAGTTAAGTTATATGGGACAGCAGCTATTTGAATATATGAAACAAAGATATTTTCTAATTTTTTGCGACCAAAATTATCAAAATTAGACATTATAGGCCTATGGTATATTATAGAACAGGGACTTTACAAAAATATATTCGGTGAAATTTTTTACTCGAAATATTACATAACAACATTAGAAGATCATATAATAAAACTACGTTATAAAATTGAGAATGAAAAATTCTCGATTTTGAGAGAAATTTGCATTGTTCCCTCAAAAGAACTTTCTTCAAATTATACCAATATCACATTTATATGTATTTATAAAGGATTAAAGAGAAAAAAAATTGTGTTAACCCATTTAATTTTAAATTTCAAATTTTTTATGGAAGACGCAGAACTCGAGTTTTTTAAGGCACAAGGTATCATCTACAGCAAGACAATTGGTCGCGGCTCCTTTGGCAAGATATATCTGGTTTTCTCTTCCCACTACCAGCAATATTTCGCTCTGAAGAAGATTCAAGAGAAATTATTCAACCAGGTTGAGATTGAGTGCTTGAAGACCATTGATAACGTTAATGTAATAAATCTCTATGATTACTACCGTTTCAATGGCTTCGTGTACATGTTAATGGAATATTGCCCGTATGACTTAAATCAGTATATTACGAGAAACAAGCGTATCGATGATGCGCATATGATTAAGTATTGCCATGACATTCTTATGGCTATCAAAGCTTGCCACGATTTAAATATTGCTCATTCCGATATCAAGCCATCTAACCTTCTGATTGATAGCTATGGTAGAGTGAAGGTTTGCGACTTCGGACTCTCGTCTTACCACGCTGACGAATCATCTAACTCCGATTATAAAGGAACAATGTTGTTTTTGGCACCAGAAGCATTCCGCCGTCATGCATATAACCTGATGAAGACTGACATCTGGGCTATTGGGGCCACTTTTTACTACATGGCGACTGGTACTTATCCTTTTATGGCGACATCTTACCTTTCATATGTGAGATTGGTGAATAACGGTGAATTCGCAAGCGAAAAGGTCACTGACACATACTTAAGGGATGTCATTGAACGATGCCTCGTTGTTGACCCTGAACTTCGTGCATCTGTTGATGAATTACTCAATTTGCCGTACTTCTCCAGATACTACTCACCATCGGCAATGGTGATGAAGAAGGTTCGTGTACGTTCACAGTCTCAAGTCCAAAAGATTATCAAGCCAATGACAGCCAAAATATTGAAGCAGAAGTCACAGAAGAATCATATGTTCCCATTCTTGGCAAAGCCGACAAAGATATAGTTCTGTTTGTATGTTATAGATTTTTGTTTGTTTATTGTTAAAATTATTATTATTAAAATAATTATTATTTTAACTATGTTTTAAATGTCCAACGCTATTATTTTCTTTTCCATGCAGCAACTATTAGCTTATGCATTAGTGTTATATTAGTTCAATATATTTTTGAAATTCAATAATTTAGGATAAGCTATTGGTATTGATCCATATAGACACAAATCTTTATTCGGCGAAAATTGAGCATATTCTATGGCTCACATTGAGAATATTTTTTTGAAATTTCAAAATCAATTAAGTCAATCACTCTACTTTTATAGGATGACATTTTCTCATGAGCTTTAATAAATTGAATATTGTGCATAGATCAAATTCAAAAATTGGTTCAAAGATAAAATATACAACTAAAATTAGGACTCTAATTGACACATTTGTTTTATGCAGTTCGTTTTGTGTCTATGTTTCCATAGTAAGTCGCAATTTGGAACAAATATTGAAATTATTGTTCGATTAACGTGCTAATCATGATTTATGGTGATAAATCGACTTAGCTTTGCCACAGGAGATTGCTGAATGAATAACAAAGATGATAAATTTTCTTGTTGTATAAATGTTGAAAATAACCTTATTGTGTAAACATAACAAAATCCGATCATATACCATTGAAAGTGATCGTAAAATGTTATGAGTTCATTTTTCTCGTTGTTGACATGCGTACACAAGGTGAAAACAAGACGCAAACATTGTACGACATCTTAGGTGTCGCACCAACAGCTACCGAAGACGAAATAAAGCATGCATACAGAAGGAAAGCGATGCAGTTACATCCAGACAGGAACCAAGACGATCCAAATGCTACAGAGAAATTCCAGCAACTTTCTGAAGCATATGAAATCCTCAAAGATCCAGCAAAACGTGAAAGGTACGACAAATTTGGAAGTGGCGAAGCAGTTCCTGAAACACCAGAAGATATTGAATTGTTCGAGGTAATGACACAGATCCTTGGATTAGGAAGAAGCAGAGCAGCTCCAAATGGTGATAAAGTCTCTCCATCGATCAGATTAATTCGCGTTCCACTCTCTAAGATATATACCGGTGGCAAATTCACAACAAAGATCGAATATCATCAAGTTTGTCCATTTTGCTGTGGCAAAGGTTCCTCAGATGGCAAAGATTATCCAATTTGCCCAGATTGCAATGGAGCTGGTTCACTTTCTCCAGGAGGACTCCAATTCATGTTCCCATGCGAAAAGTGCAAGAATGTCGGTTACATGATTCCACCAGAAGTCAGGTGCCACCACTGCCACGGCAGAAAGTTAATTAACTCGAAGAAAGAGATCACAATCGACATTGAACAAGGCATGGCTAACGAGGAGAAGATCATCATTCCAAATGAAGGTGATGAGTACCCAGGCGCGATTTCTGCAGACTTAATCTTGATTGTCTCACAAAAGTGTCCAAAGAAGTTCGTTCGTGATGGTGATGATCTCTATTATACCCATACTTGCTCAATCGTTGAGCAAAAGTATGGAACAGCGTTCACAATTGATATGCCCGATGGAAGAGAGCTCGAAGTCTGCACAGAGGAAGGAAAACCAATCGACTTCTCAAAGCTGAAGTATATAAAGAACGAAGGAATGCCATGCTGCGGAAACATACAATTCAAAGGTAATTTGTACATTATGTTCCAGAGAGGATTCCCAGGTCCACTCCATGAAGGTTTCAGAACTGTTCGCAATGTGTTTAACAGAATTGTCGGTGCAAAGCATTTATTGGACGACGCTCCGATGGAAAAGCAGATTGAATTTGAGAATTTGTTGAGACAACAGCAAGAAGAATACGAAGCACTCTTGAGAGAGCTTCAAGCAAAACATGAACAAAATAAGACCGATTAAATTGTGTTTATTTCTAAATAATTCAATGATAATTTTATTTATGACACGCGATAAGGTCAAAGGCAAAAGATTTTTTAAAATGTCGTAAATAATTTTCTAGTAGTAGTAGATGGGGGTTAGTTGCCAATTTTTGTAACTATATATAGTGGGGACAATAACTAATATATATAGTGGGAAAAACTAAGTTATTTTTTATTATTTAATTTTTAATAAGTAAAAAAGCAA
>JALKBU010001360.1:0-12116 GCA_023091735.1 Trichomonas tenax | reverse complement strand
GAGTAATAAATATGTACGCGGCTCAAAATCAAACACCAACAATTATTGATTCATTAAGCAGCAATATTTCTGATTGGTACGAAGCCTGTGATAATGCAATTGCTAAATCCGAAATCATACCAGGAACGTACGAATACACTAGCGCTGTGAGTTATGGAAACGTTGGTACGTACCAGGCGTTTATTCGGATTTATCTCAGATAGACGATAACAGAACTATTAAAGTTAAATTAAACATAAAAGTTTATTTAAATTCATTCTTAACTCTTCGTCATCTTCGTTATATCACTAATTTCCAGGGCAAAATTACTATTGAATTAATCCCTTCATATCACGGAGTTTGCATTTGCACCGTTGAAAATCCGTTAAAAGAACCGTTTGACGTTAGTTCTGCAGGTGCCAGCGCTTTTGCTGTCGAATACGAAGCTCATGGCGTTAAATATAATTTTGGTTTCCATAATATCGGTCAAGTAATTCCGTGGAGAATTACAGCAGCAAACGACCAAATGGGAACTCCTAATTATTCAACATTTACTATTACTTGCGATAAACACGTTTGTTCAAAATGTGAAATTAGATTGGCTAAGTATATGTTGCAAATGGACGCCTTTAATGCCTTAGCTTCTAAATACATTCAAGTTCCATTATTATTCCCGATTCATAAAATAAGTAAGAATAATTAAAACAAAACCAATAATTACTAAAAACATATGGGATTGTAACACCTTCACCTTCAGAAAATAAAATAAATTCGAATTCTCCTGTTCGATAATTAAATTCATACGCAAGATTTAATAAAGCGTCTGGCGTTTTTGTAGCCATATGTTTATTAACTTGATTCAAAATAAATGCAATAATTTCATCTAAATTATTGTCTGGCGTTACTGAAACTCTTACTACTTTATTAGTACCATTTGTTATTTTACCTTTAATTTTATATTGATATTGATACGTTAATTTGAAAACGTGAGATGTTGGAATTACAATAATGCATTAAATCAATTCACGACTTTCGTTAATGAAACTAACAGAACATACCGTGATATTTCGTCAACGCTTTGTACTTGTGGTTCTTCACACTATTCCCATTGCGTCCGGGCAGGAACTGCGATATCACGACCCACCTCGGACCAAATTCCTTATATTTATCCACAATAATTAAGTCTTCTTTTTTTGACCACGGTTTGTTGCAGTCATTCGCGTACAGGTATGTGTTGTATCGGTCCCTGCACTGCGATCCCGATCTGCCGGGCAGGAACTTCGCAACTTCTCTCCACGGCGATATCTTCTATCTCTCGACCAGATCTTTGATGAGGGGGTCCTCCTCCGCGGCGAACCTCTTGTACTTTGTCACCGGCCTCGCTGCGGCGGCGTCCGAACAGCCACTGCGCGGCTGCATCTGAAAATTAATAATTTTTTTCAAACTCAATTTTTGAATAAAATACGGATATAGTGGATTTCTCACAATGGCAGCACCAGCAGCTCTGTGTGAAGGCTTTTGCAAACGTGACAAAGATGATTACGATTGTTTAGAGGGACTGGGACAAAATAGAACAACGTGCTTTTCTGACATGCAACTTATTTTGACATGTAAAGTCAGAATGTCAAAATAAAGGAAAGTGATATGTTTGCGCAGGAAAAAATGGAAAAGTATCAATAGGTTGAAATGGATTGAACTCAATGTTGGAAGCCAAAGAAGACTTCATTATGAGTAGTTGTAGCCTCATAGTGAAGGATGTTATTTGTGCTATCAGCATCCTGACGATAGCACATCATCCATTTCTCTTTGTTCATTGCAAGTTTTTGTTGCACTCTAAACCTAAGAAAACCAAGAAACTCGGTCGAAATTATTCCTTCTTGCATGGTAAATATGAATTATAAACGAATAATTTAAAGATAAAAATAAACATTTAGTAAATAACGAATTTTACAAAGAATATAAAGATCGAATTGAGAATCTAAATAATATAAATCAATATATAAAATGAAAGTAACATGAAAACATTATTTAATTCATGATTCATAATTAATTATGAATTTAATGATATATTAATAATTATGAGAATAAGTAATAATATGAAAATAATCGTGTAATGAAAAAGGTATCTGTGAAAAATAAAAAATAGAAAAAAGTAATAATTTTTTTTAATATCAAAAGTGAAAATGTAATGTGTATTAAAAATTGAATCAATAAGTGGGTTTTTGCTAGGGCCTGGCTTGGCCACTCGAGGGCTTTGGAAGTCTCAGGCCGACCTCGCCATGCATCGAATCTGATGCTGAAGGTAGAGGCGGCTTCTGTAGGCTGAGTCCTTCTTGCTAGGGCCTGGCCTGGCCTGGCCACTCGAGGGCTTTGGAAGTCTCAGGCCAACCTCGCCCAATGACATTCTCGCAACAATTTAACCATGCATAAATATCGTTGTTTTCTTACCAATTACCAATTAGGTATATGCTCGTTGATGATAGAGTTGTGGCTCGTCAACAACACTAACCTGGATGTATTGGTTAGACAACAAAGATATTTATGACATTTTTTATAAAGGTGACAATTTGCCCGCGCAAAAAGTGACAATTTATTTATAAAGGCGACTTTAAGGTTCGCACGTCACTTTTTGATGTTCACTTTTGTCATAGACTCGATTGTTTAGAGAGAAGAAAGCAATTCAATTAATTTTGAAATCTGCGAAATCGTAGCATTTCTCTTCATACAGAGATTTCCTTATTTCGCTATCAAAAAATTCACATCGAAATAACGGTTGTCCTCTCAAATGGTTGTTGTTTTTGGACTCTACTCATCGCAGAGATCAATTCTACGGAATTATTTTTTTCCAAGTGAAATTTTCTTCATATTCGATATTAAGTCATATAATTCAACATCAATTAAGAAAAAGTATGTAAATAGCCCGCTTTTTCGGTCAAAGAGGAATTTTTTACTTTAAAATGCAAAATGTGGCATGTTATCGGTAAGGTTAATTTATATTCGCTACTCGTTGGTTAAACAGCGCATAATTGCCGGCAAAGTCAAACAGAAAAACTTCGATTTTTTTTCGCACCAATTATGATGTTATTTGCAATGTTGCTGCAATCGACGAAAGGAGCCAAAAGGAAAGAGCCCGGGCTTTTGGATTGTAAACTATTCAATTCGACATAAGAAAAGATGTCGATAGATAAACCAATGGAGGAGGCCATAATCGTCGTGCAGCCCGTGGAGGCCGCTGAGAAGCCGAAGGCGACCGCGTACAAGCGCTTCACGAAGGAGGAGGACGACCTTATCAGGGAATTAGTCGAGTACCAGAAGGTTTCCCCATGGACGGAAGTTGCCAAGCATTTGCCGGGCAGGACAGCGGCCCAGTGCAGAGACAGGTACAACGGGTACCTCTGCCAGCCAATTCTCAAGAAACCGTGGACACCGGAGGAGGACGAATTAATTATTCAGAAATACAAGGAGTTTGGCCCCCGCTGGGTCATGATTTCCCAGTTTCTCCCGGGCAGGAGTGGCACCAACATTAAGAATAGGTGGCACAAGGCTTTAGTCAAATATCACGGTATCGAGCACAACGAAATCAAGCAAGAGCGTCGTTCTAAAAATATCAAGTGGGAGAAGCAGGAGCCAAAAATCGTAGTCATTTCCTCAGATACAATGCCGACAGTGCATAAAGTTGAGCTCCCAGAGTAATGTTATCATATTGTTTGTATGAAAATGGAAGACAAATCCGAGGTTATTTGCACAAAACAATAATTTTTTTTTATTATAATTTTATCATCAATGTAAATCTCTTTTAAAAAATCAACTTATATTTGACGAAAAAACTATGTTAAAATAGTCATTTTTTATTGAGAATCAAAAAAGAACCAAATTTTCAAACAATATTCTTTTCACTTTGCAAACTCCTCGAGCGTGTTGAAGAGACTCGAAGGGTCGGAGCTCGACAGGCTGATGAGGTCCAAAAGTTGGAATGAATCAATGATGCTGTCTATCTCAACCTTTACGTCATCCTGAGGCGTCTCTTCTGGCTTTGGCGGACTTGGGGCCGCCGGTGGCTGTGCTGGAAGGACCTTATTCAGATAATATTTGTTGAAATAATTGTTTGGCTTCAATCCGAGGTCCTATGGGTAGTTCTTAGAGATCAGCTGATACCTGTACCGGCTTTGAACGTCCGTCCTTCCGTTGAACTCCTACGCAACTTTGTACCAGCAGTGATTTCCGATTCTGTTGACACATTCTATCAATAGGATGTCCTTCTCCTGCGTCCACGAGGACTTGTTGATGAGCGGGTTGAGGAACCTGAACCATCTCTGCGAATACTGACCTCTGTTCCTTCCATTGCCGACGAAAATCGAGATCTTCCTGAACTCATTGATTCCGTACCTCCTGATTCCAGCGAGGAGTCTCTGGTCCTCAATCTGGTTCCACGAGTTCGATCCTCTGTTTGGGTTATATTTGGATTTGGAGTGCTTCATCGGGAGGGGCACCTCAGGGACGAGGATGAGGGAGTAGAGCTTGTCGACGGGGTTGCTGGTGCCAATGAGCGCGATGCTCTTCTGCTTCGCCTCCTGGTACGTCAGCGCGTTTGTAATGAAGTTGTAGAAGAGGAACTTCATGTCCTGGTACGCTGACGGGTTCGTCCCGTTGAGCAGATAGTCGTAGACGTTGAGTAAGGAGTCTAGGCCTTCCATGATGATTTTTGAAAAATGAATAACATTCAATCTCAAAGAATGGTTAATTCAATTCCTGTAAAATTATATCTCAATTTTTTCGATGAATACGGAGCCAAACTACGCATATCGACTTCCATGAAAATTCACGCCTGTAATACACATAGTGTTTGACATCAAAAATTTATTTAGGGGGAGAAATCATGCCCCTAAATAAATAAATTCTATAGCCAAAATGAAGCTATATCATTAAAGTTGTATTCATGTCTACGACCCTACCTAAAAACTTCAATTTGGTTAATCTTTAACATCGATATTAAATCGATCTTTAAAAATTCTGTAAGGAATTGTGTGTGCTGATAAATGCCTAGAGCAGACAATTAAAGTCTTAATATCATCAATTATCTAGGTTCCAAATAGGAAATTTGTAATTTATCAATTAAAAAGGAGCTCTGAGTTTAATGGTTATGCTTTAATCGTAAGGCATATCGATTTTTAAGAACGTTGATTGTTTGATACCTTGAGAAAAAATTAAAAATCGAATTTTCTGTAAATTTATAAAAAGATTTTCATGGGTTATCATGTAATTACGATGCAAGTCATAACATTAATTGATTTGCTGTGCAAATTCGAATAATGATTAACGATGAAAATAAAAAAAGTCGAATAAAACATGAAGCAAGAGGAAATGGACGATGAGAACGGATGTGATACATCCTTCAGCAGTAGTTGACTGGGAAAAAAATACCAAATATTATTAAGTTGGAAATCGTGAGACAGGTGCCGGAGATTTGGCTGCCAGACCTAATTCGTTCATGTTTTAGCATAGTTTTCAAGCCTTGTGAGAGTTTGGAATTAAAGCCCATCATTGGGATTCATGTTTAAAAATAGGGGTGATAAAGGGTCTGATTTCTGGATTATCCCTTTTAAGGCCAAAATTGAATGGTTGGCAGCTATCGTCGCATTTTTTGGTGTGCAACATAACCTTATACTCACTCAAAATTGAATCGTGTCTGGAGGTTTGGCCAGAGAGCCCACAAAAAAAGTTATGTTACATGATATGCATGCTTATATAAAATAAAACATATTAGCTGAATTATAATTGCAAAATGAAGATTTTATTCTCACAGAAAAAGACTTTTTCTATAAATATTTTAGTTTTTCGACACATGCAACATAATAGACAATCCCACAGCTTTTTTAACATAAGGGGCCCACTTCCAGAACATGCTTACCGGATTTTATAAAAATCAAAAAATTGTGATAAAAAATCGAAAAAAAAAAACAAAAATTAGTTAAAACATGTTTATTAATCCAAACAAATATATATATTTATATAACATACATCTATTAGTTCCGCATACTCTTGTTGGTGAATGGTGGTGTCTGAGGGCGAATAATCTTCGGATGCTGGTGCATACATATGCAAGGCTTGTTGATTTTGGAGCACGCCACAATCTTCGGCTTCCTCGACATGATGCGAGAGGATAAATGAGGCACAACAGGATCCATTGAAACTTGGTTATATCCATTTTGAACCTTGGTGATACACTCCTTGAGGCGCTGCATGGTCTCAGAATAGCCTTTGTTGATTGCGAAGAGAGTCTTTTCGTATTGGAATTGAATCATTTGTAATTCATCTTGATATTGTTTTGATTGTGGCAAAATCTTTGTGTTGTGGTTAAGCTTTTTCAGAGAGCGCTCTCTGTTATCCTCATTTAAGAAGCATTGTGTATCCCAATATTCAATTTTGCTTTCGAAAGCAGTATAGAACTCTTTCATCTTTTTCTGGTACATGGTCTGATTAATTCCTATCGGTGGCAAAATGGTTTTGTCGGAGGTTTTCCTGAGTAAATCTATTATGCTCTGAATGTGATAAGCTTCCGCCTCGTAGCAGTCCTCGAGGCTCTCCGAGATATAGCACTCGAGCTCCTCGACGAGAATGTTCATGATATCATACAAAAGATTTGGAAACTCTCTGCCGCAGAGAGCTTTGTAAACGAGCGTGTTTGGCTCGTGCTTCAGAATTGTGTAAATATGCTCTGGCATTCCGTTTTCAAGGAAACAAATCATAGTTCCGTCAGAGGACGAATCGTAATCCTCTTCCTCGTCCTGAATGACTTTCAGCTTCGCAGGGTCAGGGATTTCGAGGTTGGGGAAAGCGATTCCAGAGCTTAAAGAGCGTAAAATTGTGCGTTTTTGTTCGCATTCTTCAGGTTCTTCAGAGATATCCATGAGCGGAAGGTTCTCAGGTTCTTTTCCATCCATTTTGAAAGACTCCAGTTGAGAGAAAGATGAGAAAACCTTTGCATCTTTGAGATTTGATTGAATGTCTATATTTTTAAATAGCCCGTGAGAGTGTTGTCTGTTCAGCGAATTCTCTATCTGCACTTGGTCGTATCCCATTTCTTTCCATTTTTGCTCATTTCTTTTTGTTAATAATTCCTGCAAGTTCTTTTTGGTTGCTGAGATGTCCAGGACAGAGTTCAGGCGAACGCAGTTGTGGCTTACCTGGAATTCGTCGAGAGAATCGAATCCCTTGGGGATTAATGAACCTTGCAGTCGCAGAAAAGACGGCTGCCGACACCCTATCGTGATGTTCGACTTGCCGTCGCTCTGTTCTGTGTCGAAGACGATGATAGGATTAGACTTGGTGTCTTTATCCCTGTCATTATCCATTCAAGATATTTTTTTTATAAATTTATCAATTTATTGATGACTTTTCAATTTTAATTTTAAATATCATCTTTATTTTACATATTTTTAAGCGTTATGGCGGATTAAAATTTTTTGAATGCGAAAACTAATTTGTAGATATTTTTGTTTATTAATATCATCAAAACTAAATATACAAATAAACAAAAACCGAAAAAGAAACACAAATAATTTTTCTCAATTTTTTTATCTCGCAATTTTGATATTCGTTTTTATATCTAGTAATAAAAAGCGAAAAAGAAGTTCTAAGAAAAATATAAAATCCTTCTCAATTTTGATAAAATCTAACATATTTAAATAACAACGAGAGAGTAGACTGGGACAACTTTTGATCCGTCGCTGACGCAAATTTTTCGGTTTCCGCGCTTACCGAAGACTAACGAGTCGTACCCAGCCCTGGTGACGACGCTCATCAGCACCGATGAGGCTACGGCTTTCTCATGGTGGTCTCTTGCCATGCGTCCACCGTGAAATGCACAGAGAACATATTCTCCGCACGAGATAGAGTCAAGTTTGACGACTGTGTTGTCTAGGCCTGGCATTCTGAGTGACGATGGGCCGTTTTTCACTTTTATAAGGCCTAATTTCGGCTTATTTTGAAGAAGTTTTGTGATCTTTGATGCGTTTGGTGCCCTCTGGATTTTGTCTATGATAGCATTCTTTCCTGTGACAGCGCTGATCCACAGCCTAATCATCTCTGCTTCACGGCTGTTTTTGTCGATATTCTCGTTGTATATGTTTGCGATTCTTGCGCTTTCAAGAATGCTGTCGACGACCATGCTTAGAGTAATTTTTTTGACGCATTTTCCTTTGTTGGGCCTTGTTTCAGGCGACTTTGGCAGATGAAAGTCCCAAGGAATCGCGCGAGGCTCCATCTGCGTGAAGGGCCATGTGTTCTTGAGGGGCTTCGAGAACATGACTTCTTCCTCCTCGCGCGTGACGTCGGCGAAGCTCGAGAGTTCCTCCCAAAACGGAAGTCTCATCGAATCGACGTCGCAGCCTTTTACTGGCTTAAGTTCGAGCTGTACGTTCTTGTAATCTGGCGACTGCGAGAGGGACTCCGACAGAACGATTTGAGGATTTCTCGTAGCTTTTATTGGCTTCGCTTTCTCAACAATTTTATTTGGATTTTCACAGAAAGGGCATTCATAGTTTGAATTGATGCACTCTTCGTCAAAGTCTGAGTAGACATCGTCCTCACCGTAATAACCCGCGTGGTGGTGAGAGAGAATGTTTTTCTTTTCCTTCGGAACTCTGATGATGTGGTGGTGAACATGCTTATGCCTGTGCTTGTGCTTCTCCCTGCTTATGAGCTGGGCAACGATTGACGCATTGTCATCGCATATTTTTTCGATATGATCAATTTTTGTATCATTTCTCTTTAATTCGCGAAGAATTGACATCAAATCGCTATTGCTCTCTTGCAGCGACTCAAATGACCGTTTAGACGGTTTCTCGCCAAAATGTCGCAATAATCTATCTCTCCTTTTCTCATATTCGTCATAGTCCACAAACTTTTCAGAGCCTGTCATTGAATGAGATGATTTGCTATGTTTTTTGTTACTTTTTGTTTTAGATTCTGATTGATTTTGAGGTTCAGCTTTGATGATTTGCGAAGTATTCTTTTGCGTTGATTTTTCTTCGAGATTTGCTGTGTGAATTGCAGATGTTTGAACTTTTTCATCAAATTTCGTGATTGATTTTTTGCTTGTGTTTTGATTTTCTGTGCTTTGCGATTTCTTCTCAAAGAGCAGCTTCTTCATGAACTGGTTCTCCTTTTGGAGGCTCGCGATGACCTCCACAGCACAGGGATCGTCTTTTTTGTCATATAATAGTCCGATGATCTCGTTTCTTAGTGCTTTGTTTTGGATTTCCAATTCTTCGATGGCCTTCCTGTTGGCGAGGCCTGCTTTGATGCTGCCGACGTCGGTCATGCATTTGCTTTCAAGATTTATGTTTGCTTCGTTATTCATGAAAGGAGTCTCTTGGAAGTTGATGAACGAGAGGTGCTTCGCTGCCTCCAGAAACTTGACGAGCTCGATCTCCGCCGCGACGCTCGTGTTCGAGATGTCGACTGTCTGAACATTCGGCGCAAAATTGAGAATGTAAATTGGTAACGTAATAGGATTTGAGCTGATGTCCATATTAATCAGTTCGTTTAATGTAGGCGAGTTTTTGGTGCTTTTATCGTTTATCTTGTTATTCGATAGTTTCAAAGATTGAAGATGAGGAAATTGCGAAAATGAGTGAAGATTCTTAATTTTGTTGTCGGATATATCAAGTTCCAAAAGTGCTTCCATCTTAAATGGCGGAAAATCTGCGACATTATTATTTTTTATAGATAATTTTTGCAATTTTTGAATGTTTTCTAAGCTTTCAATACTTGATAGAATGTTTGAATCCAAATAAAGTTCTTGCAGTGATGGCATATTTGAAACAAACGTTAGATTTGAAATTTGATTATTATTCGCTTCGAGATAGAATATATTTTTCATCGGATACTTGATTGATATAGTAGATATATTGTTATTCGAGAGAATTAACTTCGTTAGCTTTGAATTCATAAAATTTAAACTTAAATTTGAAATGTTGTTATGTGATAGGTCGAGAAATGAAAGATTGTCGAGATTGCTGATGAATTCTGCGTATGAAATCTTGTTGTGTGACAAGTCTAGAGAAGATATTTTAGTAAAAGCAAGAATATCTCCTGGCAAAACTTTGTCAATGTTGTTTTGCTTCAAGATTACGGTGCTGACCTGCAAAGTGGAGATTTTTTCATGCAATTGATCGAGCGATGTCAAGTTTCCATTCGTAAAATCAATCATCAAAAAATCTACAAAAAATGACGTTTATTAATTTAAAAATGCACTAAAAATGAAGATCCGCAAAAAATATCCTTAGAATGATATTCTAATTCCACAATTGATACATAATATTAAGCATCATGCATTATACGGATGAGCAAACTTTGAGATCTTGATTATGTTTCTATTCCACTGAAACTCAACTTTCATAGTTCCTTCCATTTTTGCTTAATAAGGTTATTTTAAATAGAATTTCATTTTATTCATTTAAATACTTTCTCCAATCAAAGAAATGAAACTTTCTCAATGAATTTGATCAAAATGTTGATATTTTCTTTGATATTTTTTAAATTTAGTCCTTTAACGTTCACTAATGAACCACAGCAATCTATGCATTGATATGATTTAGTTAAAACGTGACATTTTTAATGAATGAAGGAGATTCTTTTGAAGAAAGATTCGCTTACTATTTCACGAAGTATGATCCCTTTATTCAAATTGATAATAGATTGATGTCCATGAATCCGCAGGATGTGGATTCCATTTTTAGAGATATGGTTGTTGTTTTTAAAACTAATAAATGCGATATATCAGCTTATTATAGACTTATCTCTATTGCATGCAAACAAAATACCAGAAATTTTAATGATTATTGGGAACTTTTTAGAAGATTATTCTCATATTTTGAAATTCATCCAAATTATTCAAGCTTAGAGCCAATAATTCGCATTCTTTATTCAAAAAAATACAAAATTTCTTTGAATTGTCCCAGTTTATTTTCGAATTTACACCATTTTTAGAAATCATTGTTAGGAGAATCCAAAAAGAATTTATAAAGAAAACTCTGTGTTGAATTGTATACTGAATGACAACGTGATTGGATTATCACAGATTATTTGCAATACAATTGGTGACTTTGATTTTAATATATCTATTTACAAACTCAAGTTGATCGAGTGGTGTTGTTGTTATGGTTCAATCTCATGTTATCGATTTCTGCGAAACAAATAATGTTTCGATTTCTCATCGATGTCTCTATTATTTCTTTAAAGGACACGATCAAGAAATCATCAGAGATTGTCTTCGATATTATAGACAAGATCAGGAAGTGATTGAGCAGTGCATCATGTGGCACAATTTTGATTTAGTTACAACTTTTAAAGACGATTTTGATCTAAAGATTGATATTAATTTTCCTGCACAGTTCCTTGATTTGCAAACTTTCAATTATCTTTTAGCTTCATCGAAAGAGATTGCTACTAACACCGTTAATTATACTGCGTTTGGAATTCCATTATTGATTGATGATATAGTGTAAAATGGCGGATGCGTAATTAACAAAGATTGTAATGGTTTTTCACCAATATTATATGCAGCAAAATATAATTGTGTCAACATTTTCAAAAAGGTAAATGATATAAATCGCGATATCAAATGGATAGATAGTGAAGAAAAAACACCATTAATGATAGAATCATTGGAAGATGATATAGAAATCGCGATATTTATAATTAATTCAGAAGTTGATATGGAAGAGTCCAATACAAACAAGTTGACATCATTAATGATCTCTGCGTGGAATAATAGGATAGCAAAGGATCAGAACTTATCAATAAATAAGGGAACGTAGAAGAAGTAGAGAAAAATAGAAAGAGTTGATGGAAGATTGCTTTAATAGAATCGGTCTTGTGTGGTAATCTAAACTCGCAATGATTCCACGCACTCAATAATTCCAAATCCATTGATACCACCCAAAATTTGTAAACATCTTTCTGTGCCTCTGCAGAATCGCTCTTGTGTGGTAATCTAAACTCGCAATGATTCCACGCACTCAATAATTCCAAATCCATTGATACCACCCAAAATTTGTAAACATCTTTCTGTGCCTCTGCAGAATCGCTCTTGTGTGGTAATCTAAACTCGCAATGATTCCACGCACTCAATA
>JALKBU010001359.1:0-12141 GCA_023091735.1 Trichomonas tenax | reverse complement strand
AGTCCTTAGCAACGGCGTAGATGGAGCGGAGGATTGTCATGAAGACCTTTGGAGAAACACGTGCAAGTAACTTGCGCTCTTCGTTCTTCTCGTATGTGATGTATGATGTGTCGAACTCGAAGAGGAAAGGTGTGTTTGTCGCTGACTTTCCGAAGGCCTTGAAGATGAAGTTGCGGAACTTCTTCGGGATGACAATGCTGTGGATGGAGTTGACAAAGCCCTTCGTGTTCTCTAAGTTGCATGGGAATTTCAAGTTGCCGAAAGACTCTGCTGAGAGAGTATGCGAGACTTCGTAGAACTTCTGGAGAACCAATGGGACCAACTTGACAGCAGCGTCTTCAGCCTCTGGGATCATATCATTCTGGGACAATAAGAGGGATCCTAAGATGATGCCGAAGATATTGTCTGCGTTTGGTGCCATCTGGATGAGCTTCGGGATTGTGTCACTTCCGGAGTTGCTCCATGCAGCCAAGGCGACTGGCATTGCGAGATTCCTAGCGATGATCATGTGGTCATCTCTCATGCAGTACCTGATAAGCCTGAAGTGCATCTCGTTGGCTCTCGATGCCAAGTCGTGGTTCTTGACGGCCAAGTGGAGCATCTTGTTGACGAATGAGACATAGCAAGAGCGAGCAGCAGAAGCAACCTGTGGGTTCTTGTTGGAGAGGAGTCTGCTCTGGATGATGGCGATTTCGAACGGGTGGATTGTTGTGCACTCATAGTCCTCTGTCTTCTTTGTGACACTTGATGGGAGTGGCGGGAAGACGATCTTCCTGTTGGACAAGAAACCGAATTCATCTGTGCTCTTCTGATTGAAGATGCTTGACAATGTCTTTGGATTCCTGATGGCCAAAGCTGTGTTAAGGCCGTGGATTGTCTGGTTCTCGAAGATGTAGTTAGGCTTCTGTGTGTTGACTGGGTGCTTGAAGACCTCAAGCAAGAAGTTGTCGTGGAACTCATCATCGAAGTACTCGATAACTGTGCTGATACTGTTCATCAATGCGATCATCCTGTCTGTGTATGACTGATGAGAAGCTGCGACGATCTGGTCCTTGGCGGCGATCGTCTTTGTGATGACGGACTTGATGATCTGGAGTGACTTGTTAGCATCGAAGATGACTGGGGCGTTGTTGTTCGAGTACAACTGGTCGTATCTCAATGGCTGAGCGATGAACTGAACAAGTGATGTGTTGCCGCGCTTGATGACTAAGCTAGCAGCGATCTCTTCGTACTCCTTCTCGATTCTCGCCCAGATCTTTGCGTATGGAGAATCCTTGTTCTCGACGGCCTCTGAGCGGAAGCACTGGAGCATGTTCTTCAATGCGCCTGAGGAAATGTTGGGGATGTTCTTGATGTATCTGCGGAGGTTCGTCTTCCTGAGGCTCTTCTGCTCAGCTTCATATGCTAAGACTGTGATTGCGGCCTGGAAGAGTTGATCTTTCTTAATCATCTTGTGCTTGAGGAAGAAATCGAAGTTGAAGTTGGATGTCGATGGAATGTTGCCTGTAACAAGAAGGCGATATGTCTCGTGACAAGAAATCTTGCTGAAATCGGCTTCCTTGACAATATTGTTGAGCCTTGCCTTCAATTCTGGGACCTTTGCAATAACTTCGTAGTAGAAATTGATGTAATTCAAGATATTGTGAGAATATAAAACATTATCATTCTTACGAATTCTTTCTTCAAACAAATCAAAAATAACGTTCATAATGTATGGACGCTTTGAAAGATTTCTTAATGAAACGAAATTCTCTGGTTTGATATAATCTCCTGTATTATCGGACTTTCCATCGATGGCATCCTTAAGGTGCTCGAATTTGATGGTCTTGTCCTTCTGTGGTATCTTTGTAATGAAGAAATTCTTGAACTTCTCGATTGGAAGCAATAAAATAATTTCCATTGCATGCTGATTGACAAATTGGTATTTTGCAGGGTTATTGAAAAGTGTTAATGCAACATTTTGGATAAGAGGCATTGAATCACATTTCTCTGCCATTATTTGGAGAATTTGAGTGCGAATTGGTGTGATCGCATGCTCGAGGATGTTCAAAAACTTGTTTTCTGTGAAGTTGTCGAACGCGTATTTGCGGACAGCCGGAATATGCAGGAATTTAAGGAAAAGTTTAGAATTAGTCTCAGCGAACGAGTTAATCGTATCCCATTGCTTCTTGAGTACTAATGCGCGAACGTAGTCGTTCTCAGGGAGAGCGGACTGGTTCAATTCGACGCTTTCGAGCTCTTTCCAGTTCATTTCAATGAAAAAAATGAACTGAACAAAGAAGAAATTTTTTTTATTCAGACAATGGAGTTTAATGGAATAAAAACTTTATTGGAATAAAGGTGATTTTATGCGAATAAAGTGAATTTGGAATCAGACCCTATTTTTGAATAACCGCCAATTTGGAATAAAGACGGTTATTCCATATGCCAAAAATAGGTCGAAAAGTGACAATAATGGAATAATCGATTTTTTTGGAATCAAAATGAATTCGGAATTGGAATCGAAAATGAATTTGGAATCAAAAGTGGAATAATGGAATTAGGAATCGACCTCAAGGTCTCTGTTATATAACAACTTATTATGAAGTTGTTAGCTGGCATCGAGCTTATTTACATATCAGTTATTCTTCCACTTTGATTCCACGTTTTTGTTGAATAGAGAATACATTGATGCGTGCTATGATATATGCAAGACGACAGTCAATGAATTCTATCGATTGAAAATGTAGTTTCGCTTTAAAATGAAAAGATATCAGAATAAATCACTTCTAACTTTTCGATTTTTTAATCATTGATATTGCATATGCTCTATATTTGAAGTGCTCATCGATTTTGAAGACCCTGGAGATTCCAAATATTGAGCGTGCGATTAAATACCTGAAATAGATTGAGAAAAATTGCTTCGCCTCATAGCTCACTTGGCAAAACACCCAAGCTTTAATGAAGAGGTTTGCTGGTTTGACTCGAGGTAGTCCTTCCTTTTTCCTTTTTACCACAAATTTTGGATGATAATGCTATCTCAATTTGAATTGGAATTGAGGATAAAGTGATTATGTTTCCAACTGCTTGTCGGTTATTCCAAAGTATTTTTGATTCCATTATTATTCATTATTCCTAATTCCAATATCGAAGTTGATTCCAAATTTTGAGAGCATTATTCGCATATCCAAATATTCGGCGATTCCAAATAATAAGGGTATTCCTTTATTGTCACTTTTTGGCCTATTTTTGGCATATGAAATAACCGTCTTTATTCCAAATTGGCGGTTATTCTAAAATAGGGTTTGATTCCAAATTCACTTTATTCACATAAAGTCACCTTTATTCCAATAATGTTTTTATTCCATTAAACTCCATTGAACAATTTATGCTGCATTTAGATGATTTGGTCTATGTAGTGTATATATTGATTAAAATTTTGATGAAAATGTTGATGAAACTTTATTCCCTATCTGCTGTTTCAATAATGAGCCTTGAAATTTTCGAAGCTCCAAGATGTTGAAACCCAATGATATCAAACATGGCGAAATTTTACCATTGAATCTGAACTTTGACTACTGGGGATTTCCTTGTTTTTTGATAAAATTCATCGCAAATTTTGATCAAAGTTGGACTGCGTCGACCACGGTACAGGAAACACTATATATGAGGTATGGTTTTGTTAAAATGCAAAGTTATCATACAACATTTCGAAGATCGGAAAACTATGGGCGATAAGAACATGCGAAACTCTGACAATGGAGTTCCATAATTCAATGTAATGATATCCATATGTTATGAAAATGTTCTGAGACTAATCGAAATTATGAAATCGATAAAAAGGTGTTCTCACTCTTTTGCCTCATCAGCTTGAGGTTTTAATTATAGATATATATGGTATAGTTGAATAATGTGACAGAGTATCATCGAACCAGTAACTCAAATTTGGGATAATGTCAGAAGATAACCGTTAATGTGCCAAGGTTCGAGTGGGTTGGGGCCTCGAAGTGTTTTTATCTCAATTTATCGGCACAAGAAAATAAAACATTTATCATAAATTTCAAGATATTGCGAATGTGTGATAGTGAGCGATGATAGTGGTGGGAAAATCCAGGAATGTTCAAGCCAAGGATGGGGATCAAATACCTTTATTATTTGAGAGGAACCCAACATGAAAAATAGCTCAAATGCTAAGTCTTGAAACAACATATGGATCGCATGCCATGGTTTGACTGAGCATGATTTTCCTACCACTATCAATATTCATAGACTTGTTATTTTCAAGATCCCTCTGGAGCATAGCATCAGCAGGACCTACATAGTATACTTTATCAATATGGCTATCTAACTTTAAGGTTTTTAGCGCCCCCACTTCTATTTTACATCTTCTTTTAAATTTGAGCAGTGAGAAAAGGGGGGAACTTCGCCTTTTACTACCAATTGCCTTCGATCTCACACAGTAAGCCCCACACCCAATGAGGAACAAATAATATACGAGCGGCAGTCATTTGTGTGAACCAATCATCCAGATTGAAATCGTATTTCGAGCAAAAAATGCAAATATCGAATATTTACTTGTCTCACTTGATATTAAATTGCGAGTATAGTATTATCACACTTCAAATATATAAATTGTTCAATTTTTCGATGAAATCAAATTGATATCTCGGTCAATGGAGACTTAAATAGCCACATGAAGCGCATCATTTAGATTAAATACTTGATCGATGCATGTTATATTGCAAATTTTCACCTGCCATTGATTTAATACTACAAAATTAAAATATTTTTATGAGAAATACTGATTTGTTCATATATTATAGCATGACATTTGCATATGTTAGATTTGAAAATACAGAACGAATAGAATAATAATGCCTATTGAGACAAGATGAATTTGCTCATATTTTTGAGTGAATCAAAGGAATATACAGCTATTTTTGGGTTGGATCTCGAGTAAATCCAGATCACATACATATTCTACTACTTATGATGGTATGTTCAAAGAAAATCACGCTCTATACAAACGATTCCTAGATTCTCTATAATTGTTCATTCCAATTATGGTAAGAACATAACATTTATGTATACTAGAGTAGTAAAATTTGTTACTATCATTTCCTTCAGCTGTTGCAGCACCATATTATGCAATTGGAATGAGCCCAGACTTCATATTATCGTGTGAGTACATAAATGAAATGACTTCTTAGTTGAGTATATTATAGTGAGAATACTGGAACTTGAAAATATTTGTGTTTTGTAACCAATATTCAAAATAATTATCCATTTTATAAAATTTTCATAAAGAAGATAGAGAGAATGTTTAAGTTCACTTTTCAAATATATGCTACACAAAGTTTGCATATGTTATAACATAAATATGATTTTTTAAAAATTCTCATTCGAATTAAGTCTAACAACATAGTTAATTGGATCCTGATTACATAGAAAATAGCATTTTGTACAAGCATAGGTTAGATTTTTATCATTTTTGGTCTTTTGGAACTTCGATTAAGTTTGTAATAAAGGTAAATCAACATTTTACTGATGTAAATGTTAGAAAAGTATCATGTGCATTCAATAACAGAGTATTTTTAACCATGAATCTCATCTGTTTGTAAATTCCATTTTGTATTATAAAACTGGCTCACTCTATTGACTTGAAAAGTACTTCTGTGACATAAATGGTATATATTCTTTATATGCTGCGACCTACAGTCAAAATTGTAGTATTTTGACAAAGATCGAAAATATTGCGATTATTTCATACATCGAAAACGCCTCAAAAGTAGCGCAATCTAATAATTGTGCTATAGAACCCTGGGATATCAAATAATCATTACAGCGCAGGTTAATTCGATAATATCGCTTAATATGGTACCATATTATTAATTGGCTCAGTACGGACACAAAAATCAAGTTTAGGTCAAATTTGCCGGTAATTTTATATTATTCCAATAGAATTATATAATTTAAGCACTTTATTTTTGCACACATGTCCACTCTCACGTGTATATTATATTATTCCTTTAATGACTCACTAATTCCCGATTATTGGGATCTTTAAAGCCCTTCTCACTGTCTTCTTCCCAATTTTTTTCGATAAAATTTATATGATGTATTTCATACTGCATGGGGAATATGCCCTATTAATGACTAAGCTTGGTGAACCTAAATTCTCGAGATTTCAAAATTGGAAAATTATCATATATCTGATTTCAAATCTGACTTTACATGACAAATATGGCATAACGGTTAGGATCAATATTTTCATTTTTTTATAAACATCATGCATTTTATGAACATGCATTATTATTCTAGTTAATGTATGGACGCACATGCATTTATATTGTTCAGGAGCATTGTTTTCTGCTATCCAAACAGACCTAACCCAATAAATAAAATTAATTTATTGGAAGTTCATTGATGAGTTAATTGATATTTTGCTAATACTTATGTACAAAATGAAGCCTTCAATAGTTCTTGATGTCTTCTATTAATGTAATTCGAATGAAAGAAAAATTTATTCGATGTGAAAATTGACCAATTTCTGGGGGATCCTATAGTATTCATAAAATAATAATTCATGACAATGTACAGAAGTATAACTAAAATGTATTCTATGAATAGCAGAGGTAAATATAATATCTAAACAAAAATCTATCAACTTTTTGCTAACAATGAAAATACTTGGCGGATATTATTACTTTCGATTCAGATAAGTGTGCAATTTTCAGCGAAACCAAAATAACAAACAAATAATATTATGATGAATTATTTTGTCACTTTTATATCATATGAAAAAGACATTAATTTTTTGACATACATCAAGTGTTCAGCCTACAACATGCATACACAAAGCCAATTATTGTGGGAGCTATGCATCGTATCTCGATACCCATCTTGATTATGAATTTCTAACTGATTCATTACATATGTATATCTAGTAGTTAAAAGAATTTTCATGTTCGTTTAGCTGTTACACAATAGGACATAAAGATAATCTGAACTTGTTCCATCCGAGGGATAACCTTAAAGAGTGAGAAGGACTTTGGGTCTTTTGTTCGCGGGACAAATGCTATAGTAGGTCCCTGACTAATTTGGTATGAACAGTTAACATATTGGAATATAGTACTGCTCTGACATAAAAGCACGATATATAGTTGCATGGAAGGAATCTGGATTTGATTTAATTTTATAACCAATATTCGATATTTGTGCTCTCTTATATATAAAGTATCATAATAAAGAGAAATATTTAAATATAAAAATAAATATAAAATATAGTCCATTATATGAAAATCGAACCAATGAATTGGGGGTGTGGCTCAGTGGTAGAGTGCGTCTTTAGCATAGATGAGGCCGGGGGTTCGATTCCCCTCACCTCCATTTTTTTCCCATCAATTTTTTACAAACCATTTCGTATTGTATTTGGAACCTATCAGCAATGGATCTGATTTTTCACGTTAAAAAAAGTAGCAAAAATTCTTACACTTTCTCAAAAAATTAAAAACTGACAAATTATTTTTTTCTCCATTTTGAGAATGGCTCAACTTGCTTAATTATTTGTCCTAATTTGCTGCAACATTGTCGCCGTTGGTATCTGTGGCATGTTCTGGTACCCTCTGTTGTGCATGCGCGCCTGTCATTTATGGTTATTAAGGCTTCACTGACACCATTCAATTTTTAACCTTATTGAAGGAAAGTTGGTAGTTTGAGGCTCATTTATCAGCATAGCAAGCATAAATAATTATGTCTGAAGTGTAGTTTTGGATTTAGTAATGATCCATCTATAAAATGTATTGTCTCATTTTTCATATCTTTGAACTTTTTTGAAACTTCAGAAAAACACACTAGAAGTGCGTTCTGGATGAATTTTTAACCTTAATTTTAAATCTCCTCATACGGTGCTATTCAAGAGATTCTGAAACGGCACATTTAAGGTAAAAAAATTATCATATATATACATGAAATATATAGCCTGATTTCTAAACTAGATGCCGAGATATGAAGTAAGCATGCGGCGGTTATACGCAAAGTACGTTATTTTTTTACTCAATACGCAAATTTTCCTCGCGTGCCGCAAAAAACAAATCCTACCCCATCCACTGGCACAATTAGGACTTTTTAATTTTTTGTAAATTTACAAAATTTCATGACATATTCCGTTTCACCTTAACATATTCACAGATTTCATTGGATAATTCCGGTTCTTCGATTTCTTTAGTAATTATTGAAATTATGTTCAATAAAATTTTATTTTGAACATTTTTTCGAATGCTTGATAGCTTGCAATGTTCTATTCCAACTCAGAACCTTAATGCAGATAGTTAAAATCCAATAAATAATACGGAAATCGCTAAAATGCAATTTGTGACCTTTTTTTTCAAAAGCAAATAGAGTTGGACAATAGTGCGCTATCGTCTTTTATTTGACATGTAAAGTGTCAAAACTAAAGTTTTGACATGTGAAATTGCTTAAAAACATATTTTTCGATTCTTAGGCATGGCCTAATCGCTAATTGTTCAACTATGCACCTTATTGATGCAGGTTTGACTTGCTCGCATAATAAACTTTTTCTTTTTAGAAAAAAAAAACATCTTTTGCCTCAAAAATAGTGGACAGGCGTGAGTAAGACCGAGGGACTTGCAAATCGCCGAGCTATTGAGAGATACAACTGTAATTGCGCCGCAGAGAATGACCCGGAGAATTTTTGACTAAAAACCTGAAGCAACAGATGACGATTCAATGGCGTAGCGGAGCCATTGATCGTCATCTGTTGCTGAGCAATTCGCTAAATTGCAATGATTGAAGAAAACAACTTGCCATGTAAAATGTCAAATGTCAAAAGATGATAGCGCACTTTTGTCCGACATTCGTAGCAAATACCAAACTTGTGAATATAATCTCATAATAAAAACAATTTTTAGGGGTAAATATTTAATAAAAGAGCATTTATTTTGATGTTGAATGTTAAGGATGAAAATGATAAAGATACAACTCAGAACGTCAAACTCAGTTCGATTCAAAAACTAAAATTAGAGGCATCTCCTGAAGAATCACAAGCAATTGATGAATTTATTCCGAATTTTATTTCTTTAGTTGAGAATCTAGCAACAAGTGTACTTAAAAGCGGCGATTCTTCAGCTGCATTGCGTAATCTAATCAGTATTATCTCACGTTTTAATGTACTTATCCTTAAATTTCAATTCTTGGATGATATTATTATTCAAGAATTCGTTCGAATTAACTTAAACGAAGCTGCACATAAGATTTTCATGGATGACCAACGAGATACAATAGAACTCATTCAATTAATTTATCATCTTTCAAATTTATCAAATAAAATCCAAGAATATCTACAAACATTTGATGTATTCGACCTTGTATCATCATTTATTACTAATGATGGTGGCAATTTAAATTTTTCGAAATCATTTCTTCAAAGGTTACTTGATTTGCTTACAATGTATTATTCCTCGAAGAAATCACATTATGCAGCTGCAGTTTATGAGCATTTAAGTGAGATGACTGTGTTTTTTGATGAGCAGCTGCCAATTCAACTTGATTTCCTCAAATTTGTGTGTACAATTCCTCTTAATGACTTCCATGTCATAGACCCTGAGCATGATGTTAGATACATTATGACAAACAGAATCAGTGAAGAAATCACAAAAATATATGATGAAACAGTTGAAACACTAACAGTTGATCAAGAAATGATTGCTATGCTTTCCACTGTTTATAGAGACTGCTTTCACTATTATCCGCATAGTGTCTACATACTGAAAACACAGGTGAATGAACTTATTTCATTGGCCAGGACTCAGATAGCTGAAGAAATTAAGATCGAGTTACTCATGCTAATCACAGAGTTTAATTTAGCTATTTCCAAGGTTGACAAAGATCCTGAGATAAAAATAATGGGATTCCTTAGGACCCACATCAGTCCATTTGTTATTTCACTGTTCCACATGGAAGATGAGAACATAAAAACAATCGTTCTCAAATATTTTTATTCCAACGTTAAAATCATGACAAATATTTCAGACTTTGGAATCGATCAATCGACATTTAGAGAGTTTATTTTATACGGAATGAACAACAACAACTTAGAGCAAAAGATCCTTTCGCTTAAAATCGTTTCAGCACAGTTCAAAAGAGGCGAATTTACATGGTTTAGCCAAGGCATAGATTTTGAAGATTTTTTCGGAAATATATGTGATATAGCGTCTGCTGGTGACTCAACATTAGTGAGACTTGTTGTTAATATTGTTATCAACTATTCCTTATACACTAGATTGCTAGGAAAGCAACGATGGCTGATGTATACTTCATTTGTTCATGATGTTGGTTTGATCGAAACTCTGGAGGAAATTTTGGAATCTTCACATGATAACGAAGAAATATATTCCAAAATCAGCCAAGCTTTAGAAATATTATCAGAATAATTTCAAATAATATATTATTGTTGTTTTTTAACCATTGACTAAATATCGAGTATATGTTGTTGATACGATGTTATCAGGAATACGATCAAATCGAAATTATTTTTCAATATTTTTGGAAATTAATTTAAAAATATCTTTTACGGAGCTATGGTATAATGGAGATGATTTTAGTTGATGAGATATTGTTGTGGTTAAAGACATGTTATGTATATAGCATTTTTGAAAAATGATGAGTTTTTATAAAATTGTCTGTAACCGTTTACTGGCCAATTATAAGGTTTCAATAGATTCTCCTTTGATGTCATTTAAGCGAAGTTATCTTACAACCATCATTTATCGCTTGAAATTTGATATTGATTTCAAAAAAACAACCAAATGATGCAAAACACTTAAAACGTGCATACGTAGAGATTATTGATTAAGATTTGCATTGTATTCATCACAAAAAATTAATCATTCTCAAAAAGCAAATTGTGATGTTTTGTCTCCTCATTTTTGAACGATACAAATATAATCAATGCACAGCAATCACATTTATCGATAACTTTTCCATGTTATCAAAAATATAATATTAAGAAAAAACTCTCGAAAAGTGGATTTAAATCTAATGTCAGAAAAACTCGTGGTATTGATCTCAATTTTGGAATGTATTTTCATGTGTCTATAGATGCATTTTTCGCAAATAGGTCATTTAATTTTCTGTTTTTGAATTCAAATAACGTATTATAAGATTTAATGGTTTCACATTTAACATTGGGTACATCAAAAATAAATGGTTTTTTATAATTCAATGCATTATGTGAATCATTGTTATTTTGGATATGTGCAATGCATCAAAATCATTTTTGCAAAAATAAAGTTTTTCTTTCAATTATTTTTTCATTTTTTGATGAAGAAAAAGGGAACAGACATTAAACGTGGGATTCCATCTGGACGAGTGAAGAGGACTTTCTCTAAAATTGATGATGGGAATCTCTTGAAGGCCGTTCAATCGAGCAAATTCGCTGACTGGAATGAAATATCAAGGAAATTAGGAAAATGATCTCCAAGACAATGCTGTGAGAGATAGAAAAACTATGTTGATCCTTCATTGTCACATGAAAAATGGACTGAAGAAGAAGACGAAATTCTTTTGAAGAGATTTGATGAAATTGGAACGAACTGGATCAAATTGAAGACATTCTTACCTGGAAGAGCAGTGAATGGAATTAAAAACAGACTTCAATTCTTAAGATCTCACAATTCATCAAACACACCATCTGTTACAGATGTTGAGGAAACATTTGATCCAGACATAGAGTACTACCTTGATTTTCTCAAGATTTCAAACCTCGTTAACGTTCACTGAACGATATCATATTTTTATTTTTTTTTTTGTGTAATAAAACTCATTCAGATTGTATAATTGTATCTATTACTTCTGATTTTATAGTGTTTTGAGACAATGTTCATTGAATGTTATTGATTTGATTTCACTTTTTCGGAACCAAATAAAGAAATCAATATGATATATTTAAAACGACCACTGCTGTGATTTTCTTCGATCTTTTTTGATGTTGTAGTTAATGATATCATTTTTTATAGAAGGCGTCACTGAATTTTCTACGCCTACTCAAACATCTCGATTTTTCTCCACCAGTATGAATATTTAAGGTCTAATTTTGGTGGCAAATGAAAAATTTTCCCATCTAAAATGCTGTGGATATATAAA
>JALKBU010001358.1:0-12142 GCA_023091735.1 Trichomonas tenax | reverse complement strand
GTTATTAAATGTCATCAAAAACGATCAATTTCTGGTACAAATTCTCCATATATTCACAATTCTGGAGAGGTTGTGCCATAAATTACTCGTTTTTGATGGTTTTTAATTTTTTTATAAAAATTATCGAATTCTGATTCTAGCAAACATGAAAATTATGTATAAAGTATAAATACATTAGATACGTTCAATATATACTGATCATTGCGTTAATCTATATTTCAAGATCAGATATTATTGAAAAAAACATGAATTTTCCCTAATATCTATATAAAATTGATATAATATGTGAGCGAGATAAAAAAAAATCCTATTTTCAAAGATATAAGTATTCTTTATATATTCTAAGTTTTCATATGATTTTACAGCATTTTATTGATTGCTATGCAGTTGAATAAACAATTATTCATTTATGGGCTTTAAAATCGCTGAAAAATGACATAATTGCCTAAATCTGCTCTATTTTAGCAAAACATCTATATTCCAATTCATATTATTCTGATATATGCACAACATAACAAAGTGAACTTAAATGCAGTCGCTCATATTCTTTTTTCATTAGCTTGATAATATTGAAATATAGTTTTGACGCATTTGATAGGAGTTTAACAATAAAAGTGTGTTTTTATGTATCAGATACTGTATTTCTTAATGCATTGCGTTAATTTTGAAATGATCTATATATTGGAAACTTAATAAAAAAGTCTATTTCTTCGATGAATATGTTAATAGACCAATTTTTATTTTTTGACATTCTGACGTATTCACTTTACATTGTTAAAAAATCCCCAGAATTTGTCGGACAAGTTTTGCAATGCATATATATCCGTATGGGTGATAAAATAATACGCAAATATATTGAATAGATTATGCACATAAAATAGAATACATTACACATTGTTCATATGGATGAATATCAATCATGGGGCTTTCTATGATGATGTTTTTACATTGAAGACATGTCACTTTTAATCATAGCAAATCATGACATGCAATGTCTATTTATATAAAATATTTTCATAGTATTATCATCCAACAGATGTGAATATTGAAATGTGAACTTAAACATTAATAGCAACGTTTTATCTCCCAAATCACATTTTGAATCGTCAAGAAATTCATACATATTGAGTTTACTTTTACATATCACTTTATCTAATATCAAAATTCAAGATACACAATTGATAAACCAATATTATCTAAATTAAGATGAATTTTGTAAATCTTAATTGCTTGAACTCACTTCTATCTTTAAAACACATTGGAAACATATTTACATCACTGAATAGTACATCTTACAATGCCATACACACATATATATTCACTATATACAAAATGTTCATTTTCAATTAAAAAAAAAATACATTATATGGCGTGAATTATCATTAAAACTACAAGCAGTACATATGATAAACACATTATCAAAGTATCAACGAAATATAATGCAAATATCAAATATACAATTCTATATATATGTGAAAGACCTTTGTAAAGAATATCAGCATTTGGGATCGGGGCTTTCTGATATTTGCGCACATTGTAAGGATCAGATAGTCATTATTTTCCAAAAAAGAGTGTTTAAGGTTCTCTATCGTAATCAAATCCGGACCTTTCTCGACGATAGGAAAAAATCCGGCGTGTCTCTGATTTCGAGAAAATATATTGAATGCCAAAAGAAAAAATGGACACAGTCTATTTTGTGAAAATAAACAAATCATTTTTCATGGGGGAAAAAATTGCTAATTTTACAGATGAATATGGATTTGTCAATTCATGGCCGCAAAGCGTCATCGACAAATACCAACACGAAATGCAGGTCCGTGAAGAGCGCCAGAACAACGAATGGACTAATTTTATTCATCATTGTGGTGGAATCGATCAAGTTGACATTAAATCCACCAAGTTCAAAAACCTCATTCGCAAGGGTGTACCGCAGGGCCTACGACCAATTGTTTGGGGGCTTATTCTTCATCTTGACCAAAAAATATCAAAATCTCATGATATATACCAAAGATCATGGCCTCTGAAGGAACTCGTGCCAAAGAACTATCTTGATACTATTGACAACGACCTTAAAAGAACATTTAATGGATGTGAGAATTTAAACAAAGACACATTACGCAAAATTCTTATTGCGTTTGCTGTCACACATCCAGAAATTGGATATTGTCAATCATTGAACTTTATTGCTGCTGTTCTTTTAGTGGTTTTGGGTGATGAACCAGCTTTTCATGCATTGTGCATCATTGTTGAAGATTTCCTCCCATCTGATTACTACACATCAGGAATGCATGGATTTAGGGTTGATTTGCAATTATTCAATTCAATTTTACAAGAAAGAACACCAGAAGTCTGGAAGCACGCCACAAAATTACACCACGAATGGATGATGACAGCCAGTGGATGGTTGTTGACAATTTTCTCAAATTCGTTCCCAATTCCTACCGTTTTACGTATTTGGGATGCTTTCCTTGTGGAGGGTCCAAAGATCGTTTACAGAGTCGCTGTCGGATTTTTGAGAATGAATCATGATAACTTTTTGAAATGTAACAAACTCAGCGTTTTTACAACTGTTCTTCAACAGTGTGAGCAGAGGATGATAGATCAGGACGAGTTAATGGAACTTGCATTCGGTTTACGCGCGTTTTCTAGAAATCATATTATCGAACTTCGTCATGTTGCCGAAAGGATTGTAGATACGGGCGTACAAGAACAACAGACAAAATTCCTTCACGAAATGTTCGGTAAATTCAACATGTAATTTTACTTCTTATTTGAATTCATTCAAAAATTTAGCGAAAGATCAACATAATAGAAGATGATATAATCATTTAAAATGTTTATTTATCATTTGTTTTTTCTATAGCAAAAATCCAGAATATTTCAAATATTTATACCAAATGTCAATTATAGCACATTCATTTCAAAATATGTTTGCCATATATCAATTATAAGAATAATTCTTCATTGCTAGATTCTATATATGATTTAGATAAAAAAGATCGAAATTATTCGAGAAAGGATCATATATTTAACTAGACAATCAATAAAATATAGAATACAAAAGGAGTATAATATGATAGTAATGGTTATTTTATTAGAAATATAAAAATTAAAGATTTTACAAATGAAAATTTTTCATTCCCAAAAACTACTTCATTTCTCTATATTTTAAGGATTTTTATGAATCAAAATCATATGATAACATAGAACACTGTAAGGTGGATATATGACTTAAATAATATAGAATTATTATGATTGGAAGATGATGAAAAATGAGAAGAAAAGAAAAATGGTTGGTAATGGAATTTGTCACCTTTATATAAAATTAAGAAGTTTACATATCGTAAATGTTTACGTTTTTAATTTTTGAAAATTTCAATCTCAAAAGCACCAAAGCCTTTACCAAAAACGAAGTACTCGGAGAAATTCGCCGATGTACAGGCAGTCGTCGACTCTGGAATGACTGTTCCTAAATTAATCGCGCAATTGAAGAATAAATTGCCAAAAGATGAAATATTCAGGAGAATCAGGCCTAAAAGGCTCATGGAACTTCTCGGTTTGTACGCATTCGAACTCCAGCAGCTTGAAAAGCTCCAAAAACAAGGACAGCCAGCTGAAGTTGAAGAAGACGGCCCCACACCAAAATATCACCACATGCACTCGTCAGTAGTATTCAATGACACTCCTACACCAGCACTAGCAAAACCACAGCCAAAAATCGTTTGCCCATTTTTATTGTTGGATGTTCGTGATGAAGAAGAGTTCGAGAAGTGCCACATCCAGGGTGCGAAGCTCTATCCAAAGGCGCGTCTTTCTAGAGCAACCAATCAGTTCACACCCGAAATTCTACAATATAAAGCTCATCCAGAGAAAATGATCATTGTCTATTGCGATTACGGCAAAATTTCTGCTGAAGCAGCTCAGATGTTCGCTGAGCGTGGTTTTGACAACATTTTCTTGCTCCATGATGGACTTGCGGCGTTTGCTGACGAATATCCGAACTTGGTTGGTCCAAATCCACCTCCACCACCGCTGACACCATCAAAGAAGAACACAGCTCGGGTTTCTGCTGCTTCTAAGGTCTCAACTGCTGTTGTTAGAGGCGTGCATCCTCATGCAACGAAACGCGATCCAAATGAGAAGAAACCATGGAAATAAGTTTTATAAAACTATAGGATATAAAACGTTCTATTATTAGATTCGCTTAAAATCTCAATATTTTTTCAATAATTTTAATCTTCAAAATGAATTTTTCTAATTCTAAATTCAATCAATTTTTCATCTATGTATTACAATTTTATAGGCATTATTAGAAAATTAGAAAAATATTTTCTAAAAATTGAATATTTTTATAAAAATATCAATATTATGTAAAAACATTATGTGAATATTATATTTATTATTGAGCATATGAATATATATGACAAAATAGTTAGAAAATGATCTAATGATGATATTAATGAAGAATATGACTTTTGTCGTGTAAAGTTATATTTGACAAATAAACTAACCCATTTATGCAAAAAGATTCTTCAAATCTTGAACAAAATCAAAACATTGGAATCCAAAAATCTTCAAATTCTATACTATAGATGATAGATAAACGAACTATATTCAAAGACTTGAAATATGACCAACTTTTAAGTAGTCTCAAAGAAATAACTTTAAACATGAATCAGTCATTATACATTATAATGCATGCAAACGAGTTATATAACCAATGCAGTGCTTTGAAATATTCAAATCAATGAACATAGCATTCCATGAAGTAGGAAAACCAAATTATGTTTTGAGTTTTGGAGACTTGGGAGAAGTCCTTAAATCTAAGTGCATTCGATCCATTTTAGAATTAATCACTAACGTAGTTCAGTGTAATGAATATGAAGCTGAGAATAAACGATTAGAAGAAGAAGTCAAGCGTTTAAATCAAAATTTAGTGGAGTTGACTTTTCAAAGTAATGACATTATCCTCAAACTCCAGAAACAGTTAATTGATGCAACAACCAGTACGTCCACTATTGCAAATCAAACAGTAACTTTCTTTACTACTTTAAAGAAAGCATTACCAAAAACATCAAATATTGTAAAATCTAATGTTCAACCTAAAATTCAACTTCAACTCGGTAAATCTAAATCACAAAATGATCCAATCACAACCTTTGTTAGCCAACAAAATGAAACAAACAGATTTAATAATCTTCAAGTCAACATTCCGACTAAAGATCAAAACAAAAGCATTCCTGAAAATACTTCTACGCCAAACGAAACAGCTATAAATGCTCAGAATATTGAAGATCTCAATCAATCAAAAGGAACAAACAAAATCACTCCTGATGTTGAGCAAAAGCCAAAATTTTCATTTCAACTAAATCTAAAAATACCCGCTATGCAAAAAGATTGTCTCACAGCATCACAATCAGAAGTTAAATCGAATAGTGAACCTGATGTTCCTCCTAAAAGATATGCACTCGGTGCACCTAGAATTACGGAAATAAAAGAAGCAAAATCTCAAAATTTTGAAGAAACTAATCAACAAAATGCCTTTTTGCCTGAAGTTATATTTAATGACCTAGATGTTAATCAACAAAAAGATTACAATCCAAACAATAGCAAAGCATTACGTATTCTAACTGAGAGATTTGGAAAAAAATTTAAAACATCCTGATTTATTATCTATCGCATGCGTTCTTGCACAGAATTCAAATACTAAGTTAGGTGCAGAAGATAAACGGAGAAAATCAAAGCTTCTTCAATGGTTAGATAATAACTGGGATCACATTTATACATACTTAGACTATGTAGTTCTATTAGATCGAAAATAGAAATTTCAATTGTTTTTATATAAATAAACACATTTTTTAATAATAAACAAATTTATACTTCGTCATCCGATTCTTCTTCTATGTCAATATTATATTTCTTTAATATCTCCTCTATGTTTGAGATATCAACATCTTCTTCTGAATCTTCTTCAACCCCTTCAATAGCATTTTCTTTTTCATTGTCGATGTCAATAGAAACCGCCTGACTATTATATCCAACATTAGAGCACTGGCTGATGCTGACAACAGGCTGCACCATGTTATCCATTGCGCTTTCTTCAATTTTAGAGCCAATTGTGATATTCACTCCTGATGCTGTTTTCTGTGGTGAATTTTCGATATCTTCACTCAATGAAACTTGAGTATTTTCTTCTTCAAGATATTTGATTGCTTCAGGAGGAAGTTCTATATCCGAATCATCTGATTCATCATTCAAATATTTCTTTGCAATCTCAGGAAGTGACATTTCATCCCCTTCTTCCTCTTCATTCTTTAAATCTTTAACATTTTGCTTTTCATTAGTTTGTTTGGTTACTGAACTATTAGTCTTCTCAGATGTGTATGACTTTTGAGACATTGTTGTTGTTGACTTCTGTGTTGATGAGAACTGAGATCCTTTCTGTGATTCTGTTATTGAAACTTTTTGTGAATTATTGAAAACAGGGATTGATTGAAGTGATGAATATGTTTCTTCTTGAATAACAGATCCAGGGCCAATTCTTGCATTGTATTGTTTATCTTTTTCAAATGATTGATTTGATCTTGAAGGCTCTAAAATTAAATCATCATAATCTTCTTCTTCATAATTATTGTCAGAAAATTCTTCCTCTTCAAATGTAACTTTTTGACGAATTCTTCCTGCCGCAGGTCCAGGCCTTGGAGGAGAAGCTTCTCTTCTTATTGGGTCATCATTGAATTCCTCTTCTTCATCATTATCATACATATAACTTGGCTTATATTCATCCAAATCATCTTTGATTGGAAGAATTGATTTCTTATTCGAAGATGATGCAATTTCAGGCTTTGGCTGTGCAACAGGAGAAACATATTTTTCACTTGAGTATTTTAGCTGAGCTTCAAATTTATCGTTGCCATATTTTGGTGAAACATCTGATTTGTCGTTCGAATATTTTGGTTTTTGCAATGTTTCATTCTTTGGTGAAACATCAAATTTATCATTCGAATATTTTGGTTTTTGAGTTGTTTCATCAGCAATTTTCATCTTTGGAGAGGCTCTTTCTTCATATTTATTGACTTTAGGAGAAATATTTGCAGGTGAAGATCTGTACATCTTCTTTGGAGATTTGGATTTTTCAATTTCAACAGGTTGTTGAGGTTCATCAACTAAATCTTCAATAACAGAAAGACTTGGATCGTAATAAGGAAGATATATAGCTGAGTTATTCTGTGGTTCATCAATTGTTGATCTATCAACATATTTGCGTGGACTGACAATTGAAGGAAGAGCATCTTTTTCCTCTTCTTCATCATTGCTGTCATAATCAGATATTAATGATTTATTGCCATCAACCATCAGTGATTTCTGTGTTGGACTTAACACTCCTTGTGGAGCATTTTCAGGTTCCGATTCATCATCATCTTCATCGTATTCTTCATAACTTGATTTCTTCGCTTTAGGTGATGGTGAAACACTGTGGGATTCAGTTAATGGCGGCTTCAATGGAGAACTGAAGCTCTTCACTGAATCATCATAATCGTAGTCTTCTTCTTCGTCATCATATTCTGGTTTTTGATTATGTTCTTTAACATCTTCATCATAATCAGAGTCATCGAGTGAAATATTCGAAATATTCTTGAAATTCTCAGGAATTTGTGATTTTGTTGTTGCTTTTTCTGGCAATGCTTTGATGTCTTCTTCATCATCCTCTTCTTCATATTTCTTCGGAGAAGGACTCATTTTGTCATCTATGACTTCATATTTCTTCGGTGTTTGATATTTGCTGTTGATTATATTTGGTGAAGGAGAATTTGGCTTTGAAAGAGGTTTAATTGGCGATTTCTTTGGAGATTCTTCGGAATATTTGCTGTATGGAGATGAATAAGGAGCATTATCATCATTAATATCCAAAACATAACGATCTGACTTAGATAATGGTGATTGATATGAAGAATTCGTATTGGTTGGAGAAACAGTTTGCTTACTTGCTGCTGATGGATTAGGTGTAAATTTATTGACTGGAGGACTTGACATTTTAGCTCTTGGGGAGTTTGTTTTAATTTGAGGTGAGGACAACTTATTTTCAATCTGTGGTGATGAGCTTTGGGAAGACAAAGGTGATGGGCGTGAATTAGATTGATAGTTCTTAACAGGAGTTTCACTTTTAACGGATTTGTATGATGGAGAATATTCTAATCTTTTTTGAGACAGTGGTGATGGATTTTCCGATGCAGGTTGCGTGCATTTGTAGTTTCTAGACTCTAATGAAGCAGGTTCAGATGTTAAAGATTTATTTTTGCTTTGATAAGAATTATATGATTTATCTGACATATAGATCCCATATTTAATCGTTTTAGTCGGTGAATATGATTGTTGAGAAGTTTTTTGAATCGAGTTTAATGAATTTGTATTTTTAGAAGGAGAAGATCGGTACACGATTCTCTCTTCGAAATCTATCGTCGACATTGGCTGAAAAACCAATGGTTCCGCTGTAGAATTTAATCCTGATGAAAAAATTTGCTGCTGATTTGCTGGAAAAGTTCTGTATTTGGGGAAAATGTCACTAAGGGTCGGTTGATCGTGTTTCTGGATCGCGAAAAATTGTCCTTTTTTAAATTGTTGATTCATTTCTAAATTTTTTTTAGTGACGGTTTAAAAATTCCCTTCTACAAATTTGTCATATAAATCTATATATTTGTCATGTAAAATAATAAATTTCTCCGTGTAAAATAAAATCATCAAAATATTTGTCAAGTAAAATTTATTTTGCCAAATAAAAATATTTTCTGATTTCGTCACTTTTATTATAATGACAGAAGAGAAGTATACGGTGCACTTAAAAGCATGTTCCGACGTCACCCAGATCAACAGGTCCACGATCACCATTTCTAGGTCCAAATATTTCTCGTTTATCATTCAATATCTGAGAAAATCCAAACCGAATGAATTTGCAGGCGATCGATCCGTCCATCTTTTCTTCAACAATTTCGCTGTGTACCCAGACTGGACCGTAGGCGACATTGCTGACCATCTTCCTGATGATAGAAAAGAGTTCGATATTTTCTATGCTTTAGGAGAGGCATTCGGATAATTAATTTACAAATTAACTATCGGGTTGTTAATAATGTTAAATATATTTAAGTTTACAAACTCTTTATTCTTTTTATATCAAAATACAAATAATAAAACAATTCTATATAATATAAATTGTAGCGGTTGAGTGCTACAACAAACTGATTAGTAGGTTTTGGTCTTAAAAAACAATTTCATCAATTCACTTTTTCATTGTTAAAGTAATTGTGAGTTTTGGCTCTTTTGGAGAGTTTGGTGATTCTTCAAGAAGAGTTGTCTCCAATAGATCGTGCTTATTTTTGAGAATTTCTGCAATTGAAATTACTTTATTCACGGCTTTTTCTTCTCCAACGACGGAAAGGCCAGGAAACGCTTCACTGGCAATCTGTTTCTCGCAGTACTCAATGAGAGTTTTCATCTGCGTGTGTTGTTTTACTTGAACAACAATTGGAAGCGTCATTATCTCTTTTTACGTGGCAAATTTGAATTTACTTGACAGAATCATTAATTTATTTGTTTTCTCCAGAACGGATTGCGTTTGTACATTACTAGCATGGAAAGGTATGCATCATGAGGCTTCGTATCTTTGTTGGTCATTATATCTGGTTTATTTGATCTAATATTTCAATTTACATTTAGTTATAAAACCTTCAAAAGTATTAAAAAAGTGATAAACAGTAGTATACACAGTGTAATTTCTAGGGGTAATCCAAAAATTTGGCTAACCCCAAGAAAATCCCACTCTGAGAATATCCATAATCATAACTTCCCTAATATATATAAAATAAACAATTTTCCTATAATTTATATCGGAATCCTAGTAATTTCTTATAATATATTGTTTAATTAATAATGTAAATTCTTATGGTAGGGATTTATTAATAGTTTCTTATAAATTGTTAAAAATAATAAAAAAAAATATTTTTTATATGTTATGAAAAAATTTATCTTTTTTTTCTCTAATAAATAATGGAGTATACAGAACAAGATATTCTTAATTTAACACAGGAACAATTTAATTAAATTTTCATTGGTGGAAATCCTAAAGTAGATGATGAAGAAAATGTTAAATATAAATTATATACTATTTATAAAAATCTTTTGAAAATTATTGGATGTGCTCATGAAAATATTTCTGATTTAAAACGTGCTAAGAAAAATAAAGTTTTTACTATCTTAAATAATATCATATTGAAACTTAACGAATGTGATTTGGTGATCCATGCTTAGGACCAATATTAAATATTGGGCTGCGATAAATTTATAATTTGTTACACGAACGTTTTCTAAAATATACAACTATAATAAATAGCAGTTGTATTAATCCCATTTATAAAAAATAAAAATTTATTTTTGTATAATTTATAACGTCTTAGTTTAGAAGTAACCCAAGATCCAATATCCCGAACAACATCATTATTATTTATCAAAGGTTTTCTATCGCTATTATTAATGGTACCAAATTCAAATCCAACTTTTGGTAAATTTATCAGCAAAATGAATGTGCACGTGAAGGATTTGCTTATAGTACTATCAAACCACATAATGAGAAAAAGACTAAGAAATATATACATTCATTATATGAATAAGTTGAAAATCTTTCTGAATCTATTGCTGGAACATACGTTAATTTAATGGATTTCAAAGAAAATAACGGATATAAGGAAGTGAGTATTGAACTTAATGTTCCTATTGAAGATCTTTTGTGTTTACAAGCTTTCGATATCTTTGTTAATAAAATTATCGGTGAACTTGAATTGAAGTTTTACCCAAGATCTAAGGGATTAATATGGTGTTCAATAAACCCAGAAAAAGTTAAGGATTATAAGCTAATAAGAGAAAATGAACAAATTGATGGTATATTTACTAGAAATCCTTCTGAATGTTTAACACATCAATTTATTCAGATCAATAATACAGCAAAGGGTATCATAAAATTTTCTAAAACAACATCTGGTTCTTCTAACGATATAATTCAATATTCATGATATGATTCATTTAATTCTTAACCATAAGAAATCTCAGAAAATTTACTTTAAGACAAAGATGAAAGAAATATATGAAGATGAATACCAATTTGGTAAGAATGTTGAACAAAATAAACTTGGAATGAATCCATTTGAAAACGTTAACAGTCAAAACGGTAATTTAGCACCAACACAAAATACAATACATACTAATACTGTAACAACTGGTGTAGAAAATGCTGAAGAAAAACCAAAAGATACAGAAAATCCTAACGAACAAGATGTTAATCAGCACTAAATAAAATAATTTAAGGAATATTATAATTTTATTTTTATAAAAACGTTAACAAAAATAATTAATGAAATAAATACAGGGAAAAATCTACAGTAGATACATATACAATAAAATAGTTGATGAATATAAAATCTCTCTTGATCGTTTCTTTGTAAAAATCTTTTAGAGGGTTCGTAAAAATAATTTAAGTTCCTACGGTTCATATTCTAACATTAACATAACAAAAGTACAGAGTTTAGGAAATAATTTGACATCAATTGATTTCTCACCCGTTTTAATTCTTTGATGTATTATTTTTTGATTCCCATCAGGGTCAGTTATTTTTACATCTTTTTCTAGCACGTCCTCTATTTCTGTATAATTACATTTTGACCCATCTGGATACTTAAACCAGAAATCTAGAAATTCAATATCATCAATTTGTTCATATTTTAATATATCAATATCAGTACGTGATCCTGTAGAGAAACGTATTAAGTGGTCACAATAAGGGTCTTTCTGAACTAAATTTGAATGTAAAGATAATAAAAATGGTCTATATCCTTCACTATATTGTTCAGAAGTTTGAAAGTCGATAACATAAATGTATTTTTTATTTTTGGAATCAATGAAATCCTGAGGTAATCTCACACGAGTTTTATTTTGTACTGGAAAATATCGTTTAACCATATTTTTAATTATATTAAAAATGTCAATTATTAATATAATTTCGAATAATGTTTGTGAATTAAATTTAAACGTTACTGGTATCTTTAATGTTTCTCTAATCTCTGTTTCAGGTAAATTTAACCCAATTATTTTAAATGTT
>JALKBU010001357.1:0-12145 GCA_023091735.1 Trichomonas tenax | reverse complement strand
TAAAAGTGACATATAAAATGATTGCTTTGGGAATCAGAATGGCTATTAGGCTTAATAGCTACATTAGCAATGATATTTGTTCTGAGTAGCATAGCTATACCACTACAAGGAACTATTTATCAAATTCCCTGGATAAAGAACTTCAAAACAATCTACCCCGAGCTTAAATGGTGTAGTGAGTGTTAGCCCGATACATTGTTGCCAGTGATAGAAGACATCAGTATTAATGACACTTTTCTGTTTCTTTCAAAAATGCGCCAAATTTTTTTCCCGCCATTATCTATAAAAAATCTTGTAGTCCATTAAATTATAAACTTATGCGCATTTCCATAAAAGGGGGGAACTTCGCCTTTTACTACCAATTGCCTTCGATCTCACACAATGAGGAACAAATAATATACGAGCGGCTGTCATTTGTGTGAGCCAATCATCCAGATTGAAATCGTATTTCGAGCAAAAAATGCAAATATCGAACATTAACTTGTCTCACTTGATATTAAATTGCGAGTATAGTATTATCACACTTCAAATATTTAAATTGTTCAATTTTTCGATGAAATCAAATTGATATCTCGGCCAATGGAGACTTAAATAGCCACATGAAGCGCATCATTTAGATTAAATACTTGATCGATGCATGTTATATTGCAAATTTTCACCTGACTATGATTTAATACAACAAAATTAAAATATTTTTATGAAAAATACTGATTTGTTCATATATTATAGCATGACATTTGCATATGTTAGATTTGAAAATACAGAACTAATAAAATAATAATACCTATTGAGAAAAGATGAATATGCTCATATTTTTGAGTGAATCAAAGGAATATACAGCTATTTTTGGGTTGGATCTTGAGTAAATCCAGATCGCATACATATTCTAATACTTATGATGGTATGTGCAAAGAAAATCACGCTCTATACAAGCGATTCCTAGATTCTCTATAATTGCTCATTGCAATTATGGTAAGAACATAACATTTATGTATACTAGAGTAGTAAAATTTGTTGCTATCATTTCCAGCTGTTGCAGCACCATATTCTGCAATTGGAATGAGCCCAGACTTCATACTATCGTGTGAGTACATAAATGAAATAACTTTTAGTTGAATATATTATAGTGAGAATACTGAAACTTGAAAATATTTGTGTTTTATAGCCAATATTCAAAATAATTATCCATTTTATAAGATTTTTCATAAAGAAAGTAGAGAGAATCTTTAAGTTCACTTTTCAAATATATGCTCCATAAAGTTTGCATATGTTATAACATAAATATGATTTTTTTTCAAAATTTTCATTTGAATTAAGTCTAACAGCATAGTTAATTGTATCCTGATTACATAGAAAATAGTATTTTGTACAAACAGAGGTTAGGTTTTATCATTTTTGGTCTCTTGGAATTTCGATTAAGTTTGTAATAAAGGTAAATCAACATTTTACTGATGTAAATGTTAGAAAAGTATCATGTGCATTCAGTAACAGAGTATTTTTAACCAAGAATCTCATCTGTTCGTAAATTCCATTTTGTATTATAAAACTGGCTCATTCTAATGACTTGAAAAGTACTTCTGTGACATAAATGATATATATTCTTTATATGCTGCGACCTACAGTCAAAATTGTAGTATTTTGACAAAGATCGAAAAAATTGAGATTATTTCATACATCGAAAACGCCTCAAAAGTAGCGCAATCTAATAAGTGTGCTATAGAACCCTGGAATATCAAATAATTGTTAAAGTGCAGGTTAATTCGATAATATCTCTTTAATAGATTTTGCTTTCGGCGATGATGTCTATTGTAAACTGGCGGCAATCCTTTTGCTTAGTCTAATGGAAGTAGCAGAATTGTTGCAACTTGTCATAGGAAAAAGTTTACTGAAGAGAAGAAACTCCGAAAAAATGGGAAAAAAGTTACCCTCCTTTTATTTCCATGTAAATTTAACTATTTATCTGAGTTCTCAAGTTTTTGATTTTTCTGGATTTAATATTTCCTTATGTGACTTCAACACTATTATATACAAAGGCATTAGAAATCAAAGAACTATTTAAAAATATATGTTATCGTTAAATAATATTTGAATATTAGAATTCATTCCAAAAATGTAATATTTTAACCTAAAACATTAAAAGTATTGTTTTATATAAGCTATAAAATAAGAATAGCCAATTAGAATATGCTAGAAAGTTGTAGATTACGAGAAAGCTATTTTTTAGTCCCAAAATTCCTGGTCACATATGATTCTATTATTAGAATAAACAACTAAAAGTTCCCTTAGGTTACAAAAGTGAGATGTTGGTGTGTAAACAAAAATGGAGTAATTTTGATAATACTATTTTAATCAAAGTATCTTAGTATGATAATGCTTTTGGCCATGTTCAGTCTCATAATTTTAAAGCAATACAATTCCTTCTGTAATCATTCCATAAGTAAATCTAGATGTAATTCATGAATGTCAATTAAATCAGCATCATTTTGAAAGAATTTTTGATCTAAATTTGTGATAAATATCCAGCAGCCCAATAAAGATAATGAATATTACCAAATATTTCTTTTGATAGTAAACTTATCAATATCAATTGAATACCGAATATGTATAGATCGCATTTTCTTAGTACCAATAAGATCCAATAGCCTCAGGATGTAAGAATACGAACAATTCTTAAAAATTATCAATAACATTTTTCCAATTTGTTTTATTCCATGAATTAACTATTTGCAGTATAATCAATGTTATTGTCTTGAGGAATAGTAATATTTGGTAAAGAGCAAATTGATGAAAAGCTAACTTATTTTCGAAAATTTGCAAATTATGAGAACATTTCAAGCAAAACACATGTTTTCATTTAGAAAACTAAATCAAAATCGACAAAATATAAAACCATAAACGTTTATGTCGATTATCTCTTTAATAGGAAATTTAATAAATATTTGATTAAAACTGATGAAGGAACTCATGAGAATTACAAGTTTACAAGGGAGAAAAATTGCAAATTTGTTTTAAACATTTTAGTTTATAAAATACATACAAACAAATAAAATCAAACTAATTACAGCTGATAGCTAAGATTATACATGTTAGAATGGGAGTTCTTTCCATGGTGCTGGGAAGAGCATGACATTCCATGTCTAACTCTGTTGTTTGTGAACCAAACATTGATCTGGTCACGGTTAAGGCCTGTTTTATCCATAAGCTCCTGCTTTTCTGTGGATGTTGGATATGGGTTTGACTGATGGTTCTTAAGCCAATGCATAAGGATAGAACGCTGTGAATCTGAGAACAATGTGCGCTTTCCTTCCTTGCGCTTCTTGATTGGGTTCTGTACAGGTGAAGCAGCAACCTGGGGGATAACAATTGACTCTTGTTCTGGGAAAATGGACATCTGATTCTTGTTGATGAAGATTCCGCGGGATCCCATGAGTGTGAAGATATCTGGGAACACAACATGGTGGTCGCTTTCATTGCTGTCGCTTGAGCAGTCATAGGACTTCATGGATGAGTACATTTCGAAAAAATGATCAATAAAATAACATGATGGGTTGTCTCAAAATTTAAAATCGTTTTCTCTCAAAACTTGTTTAATTTTGCATATTGTAAATAGAATTCAAGAGTGGATTCTAAATATGGTGACATATCAACAGCATTCAATTTTTGATAGGTAAAAAGTTATTTCCCTCAGAATTTTGGGGCCAATTGAAAATTACAATTTGATGATATTCAGATTTTACAATTAAATGCTAGTGTTTTATTTCATGACATCAAAAATTTGAGAGCTAGCGTTTTAAACTGATTGAATTTTGAGAATCGTATCAAAGATAAAAAATATTATGCTATTTATCAATAAATAATATTGATTTTGCTGTGATAAATGATTTCTATCATACAAACGAATATTCAATAGATGAAAAATCGTAATATATAAATTTGAGGTACAAATCATTTTTGAGATTCCTATCAGAAATATAGGTTTTGCTTGGTATACTATACATAATAATATTACTGGGAAATCAAATTGAAGAATTTGATAGGACTTTTACATGTTGTAGAATTTAGTATAGAGAACATGAATATATTTAAAAAAAATCTGTAAATTTTTGAATTCTGGAAACAAGCTTCTGCAGAACTCACAAAAATATGATGGGTTGCTTTGAAAAACAAAACAAAGCCGTTTTGATATGGAATGCGTACTATTACAATATAGTTTGATTTTTAAGTAAAATTTGATTTGGCAAAATGTTTTTCTATATAAGTTTTATATAAGGAGTATAATTTTCGAATTAACACTTTTTGTAAACATTCGCACTTTTTTTTATTTTTTGAAAATTTTTCTATAACAGGAATTGCCTCAATGTATAGATCTCCTAAAATAAAAATAGTCTCCAAAAATCATCAAATTGAAATCTTCACACTTCAACCCATCAATGTCTCTTACTTTTTGTGTATTTTGCGTTTCTGTATCCATTCGAATTTCCACGCAAAGTTATTTTGGCCATTTATGTTGTTCAATTTGAATTCAACAATTGTATTTCACAGCAAATAGCTGATATTTTGTGGTTAGAGTCTATACAATGTGACTTAATGTTTTCATGATACATTTGTAAATCGCTGTCACTATTTTACCTTTAATGACAGTTTTGATAGTAAAAAATCATATAAATACGATATAAAACATGGGATAGTTATATATTCTGCGAGAGACAGGTATTTAAATGTGAATTTACAATGAAATATGTATACATTTATGGTTTATGAAATTATGGCATTAATAGCCTTTGAAATTGTCATAAATTGTTATCCAAGCATCAAACACATCTCATAGAACTGAGTTTTCACGTGAGTAAGACTTAATTAATTGACTGAACGTAAAAATATGATCAATCAACATTTTTGATTTGAGTTCAAGAGAGATAAATCTTAAAATCTTAATAAGAGCCTGGTGGGCTCTATCATATTATGCTTTGAACGAATAACTATCTAATAAGATTTGAGAGAATTTATTGGGTCACTAATTGCGCATGGTCTGACTTATGTCCTTTATTTACCCATGAAAGAGATAGAAATTATATATTGCTTTGTATCTCTAATCTAAAATTAGATCAGACTTATTAATATTATTATAGGATTAGATGCATGAGCACGCAATATCAGTAAGTCTAAGCGAAGTATTACATGAATCTCAAACTGCTAAATTGGTTATTAGTATCGAATACTTATTTATATTCAATTCGTTCAGTATTATTAGTTGGAGATGTCCCGTTGCTTCACTCTAATATCAGCATGTAACGTACAAGTTCATTAAAGTATCTGTCAGTTGGAAATAATGAAAATGATTTTTGAACTTCATCAAACTTCTAATCCTTAAGGAAATCAAAACACGTCGTAATTTTTATCTGGAATTTGAATGATAAGGCAGGTTTTCATTGACCAATAATCTTGCATATTTAGTCGACTTTGTATCATAAAAATCATGTACTACAAAGCTCCCTGTTGGCAGCTTTTAAGTAAATTTTTCTTTTAAATGTGTTTTTTCTGTATATATATTGAGTAATCGTTGTTGTTTTCTCGTCTTGAAAAAATGTAATTGAGTGTTTATGAATTGCTATGTATTACTGACATATGTGTAGTTCATAAATTGTTTCAAACATAAAGGCAAAATAAATCGACATAATTCTGTATTTAGAATGGATGATATACTTAACGGGTAATTGTATTTCCTTTGTTTTAACGAGGATATGAATGATATTGTTCGGATTATTTGAATAAATTGGCATCAAAGGATCCAATCTTCGATAAAAACAAAATTTTGGATCAATTTATCGATGTGGAACTGGTGGCTGTATTAAGTTGAGCATATTTTGTCAATATCGGTCACAACAAAAAAGATGAATCCAACCCAAATTGTTTTATGACACTTTTGGCAATATTTTACCAAAGAATATTCATCTTCTTCATATATTATACATTTCAATCATTGTTTTAAAACATAAAAAAACGTTTTTCAGTGAGATAAAGTGATTCTCAAACAAGTTCATATCAAAAAATTTGATTTTCTATTTTCGAAACTACTATAAGTTTGATTTAAAGCAAAAATAATGATGCTAAAATATCACTCAATGCACAGAATTGATGAAAAAAAGATAGAAAAATATTAAAAAGTTATATATTTGAATGATTTTAATTCAAAATATACCTTAAAAGATGTACAAGCTATAAATTATGGAGTGCTACATCATCTAAAATCGTATGGTTTGATAGGATATTCAATGTAAAAGTCTGTAATCGAAGGCTTGATAATAATGAAGAATTTAAATTTACTGATTGATGACAAAATCAGTAAAAGCTCGACAGAAAAATTTTGCTTCTATGCTGAGAACAGGATTCTTACGAAGTTTTTTCTCGATAAAATTTATTGAGGAAAAACGTTTAAAGGATATGATAGTGAAATTGGCACTGATTATTGAAGATTGAGGGGAGTTTACCACGAACATCCTATTAGTGGACGGAAATGGGCATAAAAATCTTCACTTTTCGTCCATTTGAAAATTATAAAACGTGACAAGAATCAATTGATCAAAAAATTGACAAAATTTCAACATGAATGAATTCTTTTCTAAATTCATAGGAAAAGGTCCAACAAGTATCTCTATACAGGATAAGTTGATCATAACATGGACCACTTTATGCCAACAGACGTTAAAAGACTCCCCACAAAGTTTAGTTGCATGTCACGAATTAATCATCAAATTAATCGCTGAAATAAAGGAAGGTATCGCTAGTGGAATGATCAACATTGTTTCTCAAGTCCTTGCAGAGAATAAAATACCAAATAATTTAGTTGCTTTCGCACTTGCAAATATTCCGAAAGGATTTGTTGACGAAGTATCATTTTTCTTCACAGAGGTATCGAAAATACAGGAAGCACAGTTCTTAACTCAGCATTTTGTCATCAAACCACTTAATAATTTTATCGAAAATGCACGACCAACAAATTCAGAGCAATTTAACCAATTAATTGAAACCCTTGTTAACCATATTATCATTGTTCCAGATGATATTCAGTCATTTATCGAGTCAGAATCTTCTGCTCCTGTTATTCACCAATTTACACAGTTAATTGTTTCGAAATACCAAGTAATGGGCGATGCCTTACTTCAAATCTTAAGTTCTGCAAACACAATGCCCAATTTACTTACATTCATTACAACATATTCACCATTAGTTGCTACATGCGTTGAATTCATCAGAGACTGTTTGGATTCGAAGGCTACTGATGCGCCAAAGCAGCAGTTCTTGTCTTCGATCGATATGTCACTTTCTGTCGCTCCAGCTGTTTATGTTGAATCATTTACAAAATATCTCACAGAGAACTTGATTCGTCCGTGCATATTCGAGGACCAGACAGAGAAATCATTGTCTTACGCAATCTACATTTTGGCGTCATTCTCTTCTCGTCCAATTATTCAAATAATCATCGATTATCTTGTCAAGCAACTTCCTGAATTGATTAAGTCCGAAAATACAAATATTCAGTATCTTGCATTAAGAGCAGCTCTTATCATTTTGGAGCATGCATTCCCCACTTTCCCAGAAGCTCCACAGGAGTTCAAAGTTTCATTCGATTTCATGAGCTTAATGAATGCTGAGTGGTTTGTTCAATCAGATATCAATAAGCAACTTGCTGAAGCACGTCCAAGAGTATCTTTGGCTTTAGCACGTTCACAAACACTTTTTGTTGATGGCATTAAGTTCGACTGCATGGACATCTTCAATTCAACACTTCTAATTCTCGACAATTTCATTACCAATGAAATCAGAATCAATTGTGCAGTAACAGAGCTTTTGACAGTTCTCGCTTCCGTGTGGAGTAATAATGCAACATATTTAATGCTTTGCGCTGAATGCCCTAATGGATTATTTGAAGCAGTCAAGAAGCTCGGAGCTTTCTTCAAGGCAAGGATAGGATATCTGCAGTCCTTACCGAGCAAGATCTCAGAAGGATATGATCATGAAGCGCAAAATATTCCTCCAAAGGATGAAGAAGAACTCATGGTTCGTAATCTTATCATTGCATTGGAGTTCATTAAAGAACTTCATGCAACAGCTCAGTCCAAGAATATGATCAATCAAAGCGAACAAATTATTCAAATGTAATTATAAATTTCTATTTTTTTCAAATGAATATAATTGCTATGTCACAGAAATCCATAGCCATATTATTTCATAATCCAAAATCGGATCTGAAAATTCATCGACTTATCTTCAAGAAAAAAAGCTTTTAGAAAGTGAAGATTTTGGCAGCATATTAAGCACATGTAGATATAAGAGATCTGATGGATAAAAACTCTTTGGTGGAGAAAAATATTTTGATTGAAAATTAATTTGTTGTAAAATATAAAAACTTTGTGTTTGTTTATTATAACTCATATAGCTATGAATACTGATAAAGATTTTATGTCGATTGATATGGTTTTGTTTGAAAGTGTGTTATTTAGATTCACATATGTATATGAATAATAAATTGTCAGTCAAATCAGTTTTTAATAGGGTGATCTAATTTTTAAATTTTGTCACTTTTCTAATCCAATCCTAAAAATATAAATGAAAGCTCTCTATCTTTATATCATGATTGGTTCTATTGCTGTATTTATCATAATTTTAGGTATAGTGATATATCTTTTATGTAGGCGCAGCAAGAAGGAACCTGTTGTCGAAAGTGTTATAAATGAACCTCTCGTAACTGTCTCTCCTGTTGTTGTCAATAACAGTGTCATATTCACAAATCCAAATCGCACGCCTCTTCTTCAGCCGAATACATTCCCGCAAAATGGACCTTTAGTTATTGACGCTGATGCACCACCTTTACCGATGTCTGTTGCATTCCAATCGGCAGATTTTCCATCGGTGACTCAGCAAGCTCAGTTTGCAGCAGATTCTACAGAATTTCCATCAGTCACTCCGAAATAATGGACTTATCATTCTTTCAATTACTATCAGACTTTGTATTATTTGTAAACTATCGTATTTGTTAACATATTTTAATAAATAAGCTCAAATCACAAATATTCTTAAATTCGCAAGTCCTTTTAAGGGATCTATACTTAAAGAAATAAAGCGTTTTGATTTCATCTTCTAAACAAATACAATACAATTTTTTATGATTTATATCCGAAGCTAGCAAACGAGTCGGCATCGACAGACCAATAAAGGCAATCTTCGCCGAACGACACAAAGTTGAAGTACTTATTTGAACATGCAATTCCTTTAACTTCAGACATTTGACCGGTAAGGACTGTTTTATCTTGATTTGGAGTTTCCTTTCGTGTGTGCAGAGAATCGTAAGCAATAATGCTGAAGTCTGAGGAACCAATTAAAATGAATTTCTCGTCTGGAGTGAAGCAAACTCCAGTTGTAAAATATTCATCATCGCTTTGTTCGTAGTGTCTTAACACAGAAAGATCACGTAGAGAGTAAAGTTTTGCGAACCTTGAGCCTGTTACAATGAGATGAGAACCAACTCCGCCGAAATGCGGAGCAATTTTACAACCCGGAGAGACTGGGACTGAACATACTGATGAATCGAGATTTCGAACATCGTAGAGGCTAATTGACGAAGAATCTGTTAAAACAATGCATTTTCCATTTGGATGAACTGCAATTTGTGTATCTGGTGCACAATCAATCTTTTTAATCACTTCTGCTGTCTTTACATCGAAAACATGGAGCTGTTCATCTTCAGATGCTGTGAATAAGCAAGAATCAGAAACAGCCATTGATGTTATCTGTCCATTTGGACCATCGTAGTATAAATCGAAACCATCTTTGTCTACATTAAGTAATCGCGCTTTGTGATCAGTTTCATTGTAAGAATTGAGGATAATACGGAATGAATCAGGATGGAATAAACATTTTGAGCATTTGTACTTAAAATTGTTGATAGATTTGATCAAGTTGCATGTGGAACAATCAAAGAGACTAACAACGTTATATTCAGATATAACAGCAAAATGTTCTCCAGTTTGACGAAAAGCAACATCATTGTGGAATTGCTTGTCAGGAAGAAGCTTCATTGCTGGGAAATAACTACGCAAAGCTGCTTCTTCTCTCGAGATATTTTTGCGAGGTTGAGACATTGTAATAAAAAGGGTTTGTATAAAATATACAGGGGGATTAATATATCATTTTCAGGTTGCAAAAAATGATCTTTTTTTCAACAACTACATTATAAATCTAGTTAATTCTCTAAATATAAATACAATAGATAGTACTCTATAATTATTCATCAATAAAAACTGAATTTTACCATTTAAATTTTCAGATATTATCGATTTAATCTGTGCAAAATTTCGAAACTTTTTGACACTTTACATGTCAAATAGTATCACATTTTATGAAACCAAAAATTCAATTCTATAACATTTGAGGACTATAATCAGAATGTTTTTGTATAATAAATTGATATAATAGCTCCTATATTCGGGTTATCATGTAGTGAAGACCTTGAATTTTCATCAAGTAACTAGATATGATCAAATGAAAGTGTTAGGAGAAAAACTGACAAAATTATTGAATGTCTTTTGAAGGAAAAATTATGGAAGCTGGAGAGCCAATAGCTAATGAAGAAGAAGCAGTTCACGAGCGCAATCCTGAAGAAGAAGAAATTATCGAAGATAGTTACACCGAAGAAGAAGAATTTATTGAAGAAGTTCAAGATCTAACTACAGAGGAGCATGTTCAAGTCAAAAGAAGTTCATGCTTCATTTGGCTTTGCAGAATAATCTTTGTTCTTGTTATATTAAATGTTTTGATCCAATTTGTCAAGCCATCAGTTGGAAACACTATTGAGGACCCAGAAACATTGATAAAGAAGACTATTGCTGACATTCAATCTCAACTTTACCAAAGAATTTCGGATAGAAATAATTATCATTACATTCACAGCCTCATAAACCTCGGAAAAATACTTAACATAAGTCAGTTCAAAATATATCTAATTAACGAAATGCAAAGGACAAATTTGATTTCAGATTTACAAAAAGATGCATTAAACTTTGCAGATTTCTGTGACATTGATTATCACCAACTCATAATTAGAACAATGCTTCAGATTTTCAACGATATCATCATGAATGGAAGAGAAATCTTTTTTGATGCCAAATTCGTGAGAAACTTAATTGAATCATGTGCCAATTACGATGAAGTTATCGAATCATTCTTCATTACTGTTAAAGCTCTCAACTATATGGGCTTTTATGGTTCAAATTCACAAATTATTTCTACAATTTCATCAGTATACAAGAAGATGGGCAACGGACCATGGCTGAATCTTCCACTTGACTTTATTGCCAAAGTTACAGCTAATTCAAAAGTTAACAAAGCTGCTGGGAAGAATGTCTGCGAATTAGTTCATTCTATCAAAACAGACGAACTTAGCTACAACTCGAAGCTTAACCTTTGTGATATATTAAATAGAATCACTTGTGCAGATTCAAATTATGTAATTCCAGATTTCTGCGAAATCTATAAGAAGATCGATGGCTAAACATCTATATAGTGTGTGCTGTCTGTTATGTTCATTTACTTTATCACAATATATTAAATCTTATTCATATTTAACTATATTTTCAATATTTTGTTATGTTTAATGATAATGCATATTGATCTTGAAATAATAGCTTTCCACAGGAGAATTATATAATTATATAATAGTTATTATTGTCAAATTTGATGATTCATACTATGAAATAAATATTTTCTATATTGAATAAAATACACAGTGAACAAACATTAACTATATAATTGACTTTGAGTTCACACATTAAGGATGCATGAAACAAATTAAAACAAAAAATTATTTGATTTTTTCTCATATATTCCAAAATGATCATTATGCTTTATGGAAACATACATAAAACTATTTTGACACATATTGATTATGTAATTATGTGTCTGTTTACATTATATTATGAAATATTAGGGAAAATTTTTCCTTCTGCGGTGTAGTCCCGCGACCTTCATAACTTTTTATCTGATCAATATTTTTTCGATTTGAAAGTACTTTCATGTACATATTGATAGTTGTCTATCCAGTGATATAAGTGGCACAGTCTATATATCTATCAAATCATTGATTGCATTT
>JALKBU010001356.1:0-12162 GCA_023091735.1 Trichomonas tenax | reverse complement strand
GCTCGTCAACAACACTAACCTGGATGTATTGGTTAGACTACAAAGATATTTATGACACTTTTTATAAAGGTGACAATTTGCCCGCGCAAAAAGTGACAGTTTATTCATGAAAAGTGACTTTAAGGTTCGTCTGTCACTTTTTGATGTTCATTTTTGTCATAGACTCTCTATTTTTATTAGACTAATTTGACATGTAAGATTTCAAATTACAAATTTAATCTAATTCCATTATTATGATCTCTATCACTTAAGTTAGTAGAGCTTAGATATTTTAGTATGAGGATCTACACTACCCCTGTGTCTACCATTAAAGTTACAAGGAAATTGAATCTGGGAAAGGGAGTGTCACAGCCTTTGTTGTAATTGAACATCTTATGGTTTTCATCATAACAGTATAACGTAGTTATAACTATGGAATCCCAATACATGTATCAGTTTTTTCTGTCTGATTTGATAAAATTTAAAAGAATTTATCATATTTTGAGCGATTTTGTTATATATATATCACACAAAAAGGGGGCACATCACTTTTTGGTTTGTCGGCCATATAAAACTTCATTGTGAGAGACACTGCTTTGCGCACTCTTCTGTAAAGCTCGATATATATATATGCATCAGTAATGTTTCCATATGATAGAATACACTTCGACTCTAAAAAAATTTGTCATGATCTAGAAATTTCGAAATTAAAATCAATCTAGTCAGAATATAGCGCCACGCCTTACGAAGAGGTGCATCAGCAACACACTATGATTGCCGCCTTCAAAATGAGGTCAAAAAAACTCAATTTTCAGAACTTCAAAATTTAGAAATAACTTGAAGATACTGCTTCATCCCTCAGATTGCATACTCCCCGCATATTGCAAATATCCTAAGCTTTGTAGATTACATTTTTAATTTTTCGAGATACGATCTGGAAATGCAAAATAATTTTTACAACCCTTGCATTTGATGTCATCAGTAAATCATACATGATACATCCATTAATACTATTTGATTGCATTTGTATTTGGCGAGTTATTAAAATTTACATATATTTTTCTCTAAATAGAATCATCATTTGTATACTATTGATGATCTACCTTTCGTCTATATATTATACATTCATGTGTGTTTTTTGAAAATATCTTAAGAATAAAATTCAAAATTTTTCTTACTCCAAAATTAGTTTTGATATAAATTTTGTTTTATTCGATGAAAACAAAGTAGCTTAGGCAAAATTTCAGAAATCAAAATTTTAAACTAGATGGATGATGGATAATTATCTTAAGCAGAGCGAATTAAGATGATTGATATGTACCAGACTGCTTAAGTTTAAATATTGCAATACCGTCACATGCCACTGGAAAAAAGCACCTAGGCAAAAATTTAAATATTGCAATATTCTTATAAAAAGAATATTGGAAAACTGATTGTTTCTGAATGTCAAATGAATATCATAGCACTAATAAATGTATTGGCATATAAACTCGAATGTTTAAACGAAGTTGGTTTTGTTAGCTGATAATCTTTATGAAGTATAAGTAACTGCGACTAATTTATTCAATGAATGTATTTTACCCCTAATGTGGTTAGCTATATTGCTCATTGCAACAAAACAACATGCATTGTTCAATGTTCAGCAGCTGCAAAAATTGTCCGTTAAAATAAGGTTATCTAAATTCAAGAGATTTCATCGCATCATATCTCGAAATTGTAAAATTATATTGTCTTGCACTCCATAGATATATTGTTCCTATAGGCCTATAGAAGCTATATCCAAAGTATCAAGACAAAGTGTTTTGAGAAAAAAGAGTTCCCCCCTTTTTTTATAGAATATACAATAAATAAGGAATATTATAAAAAATATGTATGATAGAGAATGTTGTATTCAGATGAAAATCGACCCGAGATTTATGGACATTTTATTGATGATTTCGAGTGAGATCGCCTGAACTGTTCTCGACGATTTTTTTCGCATTCAGAACCATATAGTATTGGTATAATATAAAGTTTTATATGTAAATAAAAATGAATATATATTCAAGATTAATGTTTAGATTGGCATTGATCTATACAAACCATTCCCAGAGTTATATTTTCAGGATGGTACTAAGTGATCATCATAGATAGTCTCAAATATATATATTCAAGATTAAGAGTCTAATCAATAAATATCTAGACAAACTTTGCTTATAGTTATAATTTCAAAGCTTATAACATTCATATCATGAAAAGCCCCAATTTAAAAAAAAAACAAGCCTTTGTATCCAATGCTTAAACGCTTCAAAATTACTGATGATTGAAGTTTTTGAGACGTATTTGTGATATGATTCCAAAATATATAAATATAAATATTATATATATTTATAAATATATATATATATAAGTTGGATACTGTTTGGAGTAAGATATTGGCTCTTCTAATGCCTGTTCTAAGCAAGGCAGTAAAATAAATATGTTGTATCGATTATTATTTATATTTTAATAATACTTTGGCCGTATTTGTTGATTTCGAGTTTGGATTCAGGAATACACGGAAGATTCATAGGCGTTGACAGTAAAATTGCAGAAGGAGAAGTTATTCCGCCAGTTCCTTCAATCGAAAGAACGTGAAAATCAGGAACTATATTGGAGGAGGAAAAGACGTCAATGGAAAGTGATGAAAATCTATATTCATCCTCCTCTTCAATAGAAATCCATTGATTTCAAGAATCAATAAAATTCTGACAAATAATTTCATTTTTGACATTTCAAGGTTTACATCACAAATTGATATTTCATACTGGATTCAATATTATTTAATTATCTCGGTAGATATTAATGCAATAACTATAGTTATAAAGCATTTATAGTTTAATAGAGTATTTATAGGGATATATTTTCATAGAATTGTAATCCATGAATAGTTGACACTGGTCTCTTTTTGATAGTGTCATTAAAGTTCCCAAAAATCATCATTGCCTTTGTAAACTATCAAATGTCAAAAATTTATCATCACATCATTCATCATGAATAACAGTATAATCTAGGCTTTACAGCATTTTGTTGATTAGCATGTGAATGCATAGTCAGCAGAGGTACTGTGCTCTTTAGATTCGCTAAAAAATGTACGAATTACACATATCTGTTTTATTTTATCAGAAACATCTATTGAAATATATTTCAATACATTTTATCCTTCTCTATATCAAGGAAGAAAAAGTGGAATTAAACACGCTTTTTATGATTGAAGATATGTGAAATAAAATATGACACGTATAATTTATTTACGTGACAAAATTTTATCAAGGAGGAAAAAACATAATTTTTTCTTTGCAGAATCGAAATTCCAAGAATCCCTTTGGGTAGAATAAAAGAAAATAGGATTTTAAGCTCGGAGATTCGTTTACAATTGTATTCTATGGTATAGCATTTCGTGGTCAAGCTAGATTTAGTCGGAAAACAGCTAATTTTGAATTTTGCAAATTGCAATTTGTGAGGGAAAAAACATGTAAAAAGTAAATATAATCCGATAGTTATGCTAGGCAGAAGAAAGCGAGGCTGCTCATAAAAGAGAGGCCAAAGATAAGGCGAGACGCGTTTTTTTAAAACATTAATCTAAAAACGTTTTGAGAAGAAAAGAATTGAATTGATCTCAGAAATATTTTCATTTTGACAGTCCAACATGAAACACTTCCACAAAAGTGATGGGTCAACCCCTCAATTCTCACTTTTTCCCCTTCAAATGTAATGTAAATATAAGAAAAAAATCTGACGTTTTGTGTAACACTTTCGTGCAACTCCATATTGGAGGCACAAACAGTAATTTTTAGTAGTTAATTTGGTTGCCGTTGGCTTCGACGCAGGCGCGCAACATTGTGTCCATTGATGTACAGAGATGCTGGAGTAATTCGTCGCTGATATTATCCCAGACTTGACGAACGCAGACTTTGAGGGCATTATCCCAGAAAAACTCGCTAAATCGAGCTGTTTTCGTGATAGTTTATAAAAAACGTATATGAGCTCTTTGTGGCAGAACTGAACCATTTTTTTTTATAAAATTTTGGTCATTATGCTCGGTTCGATGAACTTCGGCGAGACCATGGCGTTCTGGAGCCCGACCGCTGAGTTTATGACTCAAGAATTGAACACAATTGCGGGAATAATTTTTAACACTTTACCTGTGATCATGGGTATCATTACACCGACCTTTATCCATATGCCAATGAAACAGACTCGGCAGATGTTATACAACAATATTGACAACAATCACGGCTGTCGTTGGTTGGCTGCTCATTCCTATTGCTGATGACAAAGCTTTGGATCTTCGCTTTCATCGGGCGCACGCTAGTTGGCTTGACTGTCGGTTCATTTTCGACAGTTTGCCCACTTTACATCACAGAGATCTTTCCTCTCGATGTTCTCGGTTCATATGGCATCCTTCACCAGTTTGGTGTTGTCATTGGTGCGTGCCTTTCCTATTTCTTGGGTATTTGGCTTCCATGGACAATATTCAGCAAGCATCTTAGGTTTGGCATTTCCATTGCCATTTTCTCTGGAATTTGTCTTCTCGGCTTCGTTTTTGGCCTTACATTACTTCCAGATACACATGGCAAAGAGATTGGCAAAATCTTTGATGATGCTCCTCAACAGCCACTGATTTTGTTTAAAGAATTAATAAATCGAACAATTTATTTAACTCATTTTTAAATGTATTTGGCAATGCATATTTTCTTATACCTGTAAGTGAATATATTCTATCTCAGTCATCTTACGAAAAACTGTTTTATCCAACATTCTTAATTATACGGCCAAGATTGGGTCAAATTGTATGTGTTTACTTTTCAATGTCAACACCTGTAAAACTGTATCGAATTCCTCTTTAAATCATTAAATATAAGTTTGGTGATGTCTTAGAAACAATTATTAAACATCTTTATTCGTCATACTCATCATCATATTCATAATCATCTTCATCATCATTGACAATTTCATCCTTCATTGATGAAACGTATGCTTTTGGATCAGCTGGGATCTCCTTGAGATCATAGCAGGCCTTTGCCTCCTTGAGCTGCCTCTCCATTGAGTTTCTGATTGAATCAAGACGTTCTGCAATCGAGTTTGTCTTGTCTTTTGGATTGATTCTCAATCTTGATTCCAGTTTCTCAAGTTCTGTGATCATTGCGTTATGTTCAGTTTCAAGTGCCACAAGTCTTTGATGGTAACTATCAGCTTTAGCTCTGGCATCAGATGGTTTTTCACCATTCATAAGAGCTTCGTTTTCTCTAATGATTTCTTGCATCTTCTTAATATATTCTCTTCTCTCATCGTTTGTTATTGCAGCCGCATCCTTGTAATAGCTAACAGCTTCGATCAACTTGACGTTCTCATTGTAGACAACGAGAACTGTCTGCTTGTAGAAGAGATCGATCTTTTGTTCATATAACTTCTTCGTTTCTTCGAGAATCTTCGGAATCTTTGTTGTTTCCATCTCTTTTCCTTCGTAATTAACATATTTGTCTTCTTGGTGCTCATTATACAAAACCTGAAGCTGACCATACTTCTTTCTGATTGCATCAATCTCTTCTCTGCTTGTGAGCAAAGAGTTTAGCTTCTTTTTAAGGCTTGTCTTAGAATCAAGTTCTTTCTTAAGGCCGAACGAATCGTTTTCGATCTTCTTGACTAAGTTGAAATAGTCATTTACATAAGACTTCATCTTGGAGTTAAGATTCTTTTGCTTATCAAGTTCAGCATTCAATCTATCGATCTCAGCCTTGAGCTTATCAATGTCGCCCTTAAGTTTAGTGATAGTGTTAGTTAATTCACCCTTTTCAGTCATGAGCTGCTCAACCTTCTTGTTGAGTCGATCTGTGACTTCATTCTGAGTACGACTTTTGTCATTCCTTAAGTTATCGCATTCATCCTTCAAGTCCTTAATTTGCTTATCATTCTTTGCCTGCTGGTTCTTCAATTCCTGGATCTGAGCTTCCTTTGCCTTAACATCTGCCATCAAGTCTGCGTTCTGCTTATCCTTGGCGTCAGCCTCAGACTTGATTTGCTTGTTCTTGTCTTTGAGCTGCTTAATTGACTTTTCTTTACTGTCTGCATCAGACTTGGACTTGTTAAGTTCATCTTCAAGTGCTTCATGTGATCGCTTAAGTTTCTCCATGTCTGTAGTGAGCTGCTTATTTTGTTGCTTTGCATTTGCAAGTTCCTCCTGTAATCTCTGAACCTCTGATGATTTAAGAGTTGTTTGATCTTTCTGAAGATTCTCGACTTGCTGCTTAAGGGATTTAATCTTACCAGACTTCTTGTCAAGCGCACTCTTTTGATCTTCGTTTTCTTTCTTATTCCTTTCATTTTCTGCTTTGAGTTTCTGGTATTCGAGATTGAGTTTATCGAAATCACCTTTGATCTTTGCGTTTTCTGTTCTAAGATGATTATTATCTTTCTTCCTGCTGTCAATATCCTTTTGAAGTGATGCCACAGCATCTGCCTTCTTTTCATTCTCCGATTTAAGCTTATCGCTGTCTTCTTTGAGTTTCTGAAGATCCTTTTGGAGACTGATTTTGTCGGCCTTGAGGTCAGCATTTTCTTGCATCAGTTTCTGGAGATTTGATGATTTATCAGTGATATTCCTGTTGGACAAATCAACATCTCTTTGCAGGTTTTGTGCTTGCAATGTTAACTGAGTATTATCGTTTTTGAGTTTCTTCTTCTTATCTTTAAGTTCTTTGATCTTATCATCCTTTTTTTGGTTTTCATCTTTGATCTGTGCGATATCTTTCATCAATTTTTCTAACTGTGAGCTCTTAAGAGTTGTCTCATTCTTGAGCTTATCGGCTTCTGATTTATCCTTTCTGAGATTCTCTACTTCTTCTTGAAGTTTCTGGTAATCTTTCTGCAGATTTTCCAGATCCTTCTTTGCCTTCTTTCCTTCTTTTTCTGCCTTATCAAGTTTGTCTTGAATTGTTTGGGCATTAGTTTCAGCATTCTTGCTTTGGTTGTTAAGCTTGCTATTCTCTGATTTAACTCTATCAACTTCCTCATTTGACTTCTTCAGATCAGCCTTCAGCTGTGCAAGTTGCTCTTTCAACTGAGTAATCAAATCACGCATTTCTTTGTTATCAGATGTCAAATCTCCGTGATTGCCTTGAAGTTCTTTGACAGTTGCTTCGCTTGCAGACAATCTTGACTTCAGTTCAGTAACTTGCTGCGTTAAGTTCTTGTTGTCATCGCGTTCTTTCTCGTACATCTCTTGCAACTTGTCATTGTTTGCCGCGGCAGATAATGCTGTAATTTGGTTATTTCTCTTATCGAGTTCTTCTCTCAGACTCTTAATCATGTTTTCGGATGATGTTAATTTACCTTCAATGCTTGATTTTTGAGTGTCAAGCGTTCTGTTTTTATCAAGAAGAGTTTGATATTGTGCCTTTAGCTTTTCGTATTCCTTTAGGCTGTCTTTAGTATTCTGAACAGAAGACTTAAGTTGAGCGTTTTCTGTTGTCAATGCACTAACTTTAGTCATTAATTCATTATTTTCTTCTTTTTCTGACTCTAAATTATCTTCGAGATCCTTTCTCAGTTTTTCGATTCTCTCTTTTGCTTTGCTGAGTTTCTCGTTCAAATGTCTGTTCTCTTCACGAAGCTGAATAAGTTCTTCTGTATTGTCCGTTTTAACATAAGCTTCGATGTTAAGAAGCATTTTCATCACCTTTTCCATACCAATTTCTGTCTGTATTTTATTTAATGTTGCTTTGGTTGCATTTAATTCATTTGTGAGTTTATTTATTTGCTTGTAAGCTTCATCCTTATCTGCTTCGAGTTGTTTGGCTTCATTGACTTTTTCCTTGAGTGTGATGATTTCTTCCATATTTTCCTTTTCTTTATCTCTTCTTGCTTCGTTCTCTTTTACGACTGCAATATATAAACTCCAAATTTCATCGATTGTTTTATCGCTTGGCACAGATCCAGCTTCAATATCTGTAGCTGCCATGAGTTTGCTTGTGTGAAGTCTTTCTCTTTGAAGTTGCTTTTCGAGGTAATTTCCACGTGCTGCGAGATTATCACGTTCTTTCTGCAGAGCGTTGATCTCATCAGCAAAATCAAAGTTATTACTTGATCCATCGCTCTTAATGCGTTGTAAAGCAGCATTAAATACACTTTGAAGACGTTGCTTATCACCATTAAGCGTTTCACAGGATGCGTTCAAATGCGAACTTTCAAGTGATAATTTCTTGTTCTCTTCTTCGAGTTGCTCACGTGTTAATGCTTGAAGCTTGTTTTGATCAATCTTTCGATTTGCTTCAGATACTTCTTCTTCGATTGTATCTGCAACAGCACGAAGTTCTCGAATTTGTCTACTGATTGTATCAAGTTTTGTGTTACTCAAGTATTTGTTCTTGTCTTGATCAGCATCGGAATCAGATGATTCAGAAATAACAGGATATGTCTTTTGCGAGGCTTGCGATGATGAACCTGAATTAATAATAGCATGAATATCACCGAAAAGCTTAGATATGACTTTCTCAGCTTTTTCAATTAAAGCATTCCAAACTGGAGTGTGAAAACCTTGGATCCAATAGTTTTCGAACAGAGCTGTGCTTTTGCTCGCTTTGTGGGTCTTAGGATCAAGAAGAAGACTACAGCAGTTGTTGATATAAAATGTTGCCATCGAAGTTTTTGCTTTTGTATCGAAATTGCTAATTTTAGTAACTTCGAACAAAACTTTGTACTGTGAAAGAAGAATTGAGCGGAAATTCTCAAATATCTGATAAGCTTGTGATAAAATATCACGAAAACCATCATCAACGTTATCATTTATCAAAGACGGTAACTTTTCACTCGTTTTGAATAATTTTTGAACACGTTTCGGCTCATCTTTCATTAATGCTTGAATTTCAGTTGAATCCGTTTGAATATTTTCAATTACTTTGGTCATTATTTTGTTGAATTCAGTGATCTCGAAATCTAAGTATATGTGGACCAAATCAACGTAGTTCGCTTTGGCGAACTTTTGGAAAACGCGTTTGAAACTTGACCAAGCTACATAAACACCGGTTAAAAGGGATTTGTCATGTCTCTTCAAGAAGTTGTTAGCTGCAGCTTCGAAATTTTGAAGTAACGGTTCAATCGAATCTTTATCTTGTGGAATTAGAGGGAATTTTGTGATCTTATCCTTAAGTTCTTTAATCAACGATTTAAAATTCGCAGTGTGTCTGTCTCCTCCACGCGAAGATGAAGAAGAAAGCGAAGATCTCATCGAAGATTTTAATTATGTAAACTTTACAAAAACTTAACAAAATATGACAATAATGGATATAAAAGTGACTTTAATATTTTTTGTTCAATTTAAACAAAGTTCCTTCTTTTTAGAAGAGATGGTATTCAAGAGATTATATAGGCATAAGTCAATGATCATGATTATGTTGATCAGATTATCATTTTATTTTACTGAGGAATAACGGAGCGCAAGGAGTTTTCTTATATGGTAATTTGAATAATTTTTAAAGAGTTCAAATTTTTAACTTAAAAATTTTAAGTACAAATGTAAGAAAAAGAAATTATTAATGTCTGAGAAAATTAGACTTAATAGTTCCCAACCTTATTTCTGAGACCTGACCTTAAAAGTGACACTTATATCGATTGTAAATATCTTCAGGTGCAAAATTATATGGGATTACTATTATCCAACAGATAACAAATATAAAACCGTTCTATACAAAACAGTCAAATTTCGAAATGACACCAATTATTTCATATTTGGTGTTACGTATAAAATATTTTGTTTCGGATTATGTTATTAGCATCTATCCTGCGAATGACCTCATTAAATTTTCAATGTCTAATTCAATGGCAACGGGCTGCATTCCAACAAAAAATAGCATCTTATATATATCTGATAAATGCGATTGTGTTATAAGAAACGTTATAGGCTCTAGTACTGTGGGATCGTTTGACACAATAAATACTGGAGCAAATCTTGAAAAATCAATAATATTGAATGTTGTTCTTTTTATAATTTTATGCTAAAAAATTATTATCAATTGACAAAATCATCAAATTGAGGAAAAATTTATATACAATTTAGTAATTATTCTTACTCCAATTCGTTATTTTTCACATCATATATTAAAGCCTTATCGAATGAAAATGCTACAATAAATTTTAATTCATTTTATTCTTTGAGAGCTTCAATTACTGCTTTATCTCAGTTTAGGAATATATCTGGTGAAATCAATTACTGCATTTATTATAATAATAGTTGCTATGATGGAGCATTATGCCATTCTCATTTATAGATGTCAATAGTTGCAGTTTTATCAATAATAGGACTCCGTATATATTTTCCACTAATGATTGGAATGGCAATTGTGGACATGTTTCTGTTTTTGCGTGTTATTTAATGAACAATTCATTTTCGTTGGAATTTTATAACGTTGATACTTCGCAATTAGAAAATAGAAACATAGAATTGGTTATAATTTTTAATCAATACCTGCTTGGTTACAAACCATTTGTTGATCTTATTCCTCCAATGGTTTGCTTTTACAACAGATTTTATCTATTTAATAACTTTATTATTTCTGTATTCATTTATATGCTATAAATCAATGTTTTAAATCAATATAAAAACTAATGAAGATAAAATGAAGTGATGCAAATGTATATATAAAATGTATCCTTCAATGCAAGTTATCATGAAATATTTCATCATAATTGTGGTTTGCATTCGGCGCATTATACGCAAATTGCGGGTATGAATTTCCTTCAAAACTAATCCATATGAATTCAATAACGTTCCAGCAGTACAAAAGATTGCAGTTAATAAATTAATTATATGTGATTGAATGCGACGATTGAAGCATCTTTTATAACAGGACAAACACATAATCTTATAATCATTTAACAATGAAATATTTTCCTTTCAAAATAAAAAGGGTAATTCCTAAATTAATCTGCAATTTTTTGTGTGGCATCTGGCGCAAATCAAAATTAGACAGGATTATGATTCCATAATTATGAGTAGAATTGAATTCCACAACTCATAATCGAAAAATCGCAACATAATCAATTTATAGTGACGAATTTTGATAAAAAGTGACGGTGCTTTATGTTGTTTTATTTATTGGCACTCCTTGTTCCTGTAGTAATAATTGTTGCGTTTTGCGCAACAGCGAAAAAAGGCGCGTTTGATATACCTGATGATATAAATCAGAACGTAATAAAGAGAGAAATTATTGATCCAAGTATTCAAACGAATCAAGTCGATGAAATACCGAATGATTATCCAGAATTCGAAGATGTAGAAGATGGAAACTCTCCGCAGTTAGTAAATGCTTTCTGTGCTTACGCAATTAAAACTGAAGGTCCAAAACAACCAAATGAATGGCAAATTAGTTCCCCAATTTATCAGCTACCAACGAAAGAGTGCGACAGACAACATATTTTGTACGAATTCGTTAAACAAAATAACATCGAAATAGTTTCAACAATGATTCACGAAGGAATCAATCTAAATCGTATTAACAATGATAAAGGAACGGTTCTACATTATGCAATTCGCAGCAAACTTAATGAAATGGCAAAATTTTTGATTGATAATGGTGCAAGATTAGATGTAATGAATTACAAGCGCTGCTCACCACTGTATGATGCTGTCGAAACAGAAAATGTAGATTTAGTTAAATATATTTTAACAAAGGTTGAAATGGATGGACTCATTAGGCGAACCATCAAGAACTCAACTAATTCTGAGATATCTGCCTTAGCAAATTAATTTGTTCGTTGTTTTTTATAAAATATTTCTTATCAAAATTAAAATTTTAGTAATAACATTCGATTTAACTACTTAATTGACATCTGAATGACAAAGTTGTAAATTTCAAATCTTCATGACTTCTTTGAAAAAATCATGTCAATGGATATAAAAGTGACATATTTCTAAAATGATTTTAGGCTGAAATATTAAAACTGGATATTGCATATGAATATGCTTCGAATGGGGCATGAATTTAATAATATGAATGAAACTTGAAGAATTGAATCATCATACGTCAACATTAGAATTTAGTAGGGACTGGGACAAAATAGAACAACGTGCTTTTCTGACATGTAAATTATGTTTGACATATAGAGTCAGAATGTCAAATATAAAGGAAAGTGAAGTGTTTGCGCGGGAAAAATGGAAAAGTGTCAATA
>JALKBU010001355.1:0-12178 GCA_023091735.1 Trichomonas tenax | reverse complement strand
GTGCAACAAAAACTTGCAATGAACAAAGAGAAATGGATGATGTGCTATCATCAGGATGCTGATAGCACAAATAACATTTCCGAAACTCATTTTCGACAATTAAAACACTTTTATTTTGTCGAAGAAACAAATCTGCCAATTGACAAATTATTTGTCAAACTTGTCACAAAAGTGACACCAACATTTATCATTAAGATTGTAGTTTTCAACAATTTGTCGGAGAGAAACTAGAGAATCATGAGCTCAATACCAAATTCAAGTGCTGAATTGAAGGAAGCTCACATAGATGAGCTGATGACATTGTTGAGTTAATTGCATGAAATGGTGAGTGGTGATCGGATTGATATTGATCAGTTATTGCCTACGATAAGAGCAGTCCACAAGAAGATGCTCGTCAATACGAACAAGAAAGAGAAACTAACATAAGATATGGCTTCTCAATATCTATTGAATGGTCTATGTTAGTTAGATATATTCAATTCAATGAAAGAAAATACATTTTTCGCATCTGAGATCTGGAACCTGCTCATATTTCTTTCAACTTTTATTCATCTTTGGAAGCACAATACCAAATAGTTTTTTTAAGATTTGTTTCCTATTTTGATCAAAATAACTACTTTTTTTATTTTACAGGTACATTACATGTGCAATGAATACTCGGATGTCAAATAGTAATCATGCATGGTTAATGTTGATTATAAAATCGGATAAATTAAATATTGAGATTATTCTTTTCTAATCTGGTCGAAACTCAGCCCATGGCTCTATTTGTCCCTCACTCTGTATAACTGTATAATAAGCATGAACTCCAATTTGTTTGAAATAATGAGGATCGAAACGAAGCTGTTCGTAGCTAATTGGCATATTGCAAATAGGACACCTCCATTCATCGTCAGTCTGTGCAAGGATAAATTCTCTTAAATCGAAACAATTATAATGAGAACAATGAACACCTCTTCCAGGACAAGTTAACGGTACATTCGAGAATGGACATATGTAATATATGTCTGATTTTGGGAATTGTGGAGCTGGAGGACGAGTTAATATAATTTGCGAAATTACTTCATTGATATCTCTTGGAACGTCTTTGATAATTGTTGTGTTCGAGTTGTATTGTGTTGGGCTATCGATGTAGCTGTTAAATAAAAATGTTTGATTAGAATTATCATATTCAAGCTGCTATAACTTTGGGGTAAACCTGTATAGCTAATGGGTACATTAGCAGGAGATAAGTGTGGAGAATGCCCAGATCCTGGTGAAAATCCACCTTTTTTAGAAAAAAATTGCGTCATGATATCATGTGGCACGTCGAAGATTCTCGCCTGTCTCTTAACGACAGATTTCTTCTTCGATGCTTGCGGTCTATCTGCCTGTGCACTTTCAGAGCTTTGCATGATTTGTATGTCTTGTCTAATAAGTTTCTATTGACACAAATTCTGACCATCATTTGACAATTCAGCGTCACTGCCAGGCAAGAATTTTCGAATCTGTCACTTCATTATATCCATGGTTCTCATTTTTTTACGAATTTATTGCAAAAAATGGAGTTTAATGGAATAAAAAACTGTATTAGAATAAAGTGAATTTGAAATCAAACCCTATTTTGCAATAACCGCCAATTTGGAATAATGACGGTTATTCCATATGCCAAAAATAGACCGAAAAGTGACAATAATGGAATACCTTAATTATTTGGAATCAAAATGAATTCGGAATTGGAATCAAAAGTGGAATAATGGAATTAGGAATCGACTTTAAAATTGCAACAAATTAGATTCTGTCAACATCAAATTTACACGACATTTTCTTTAAAGCTTATATGAAGTAAGTTACTGTTGCACAAGTTTGCTTGGGATTGACTGAAGCTTATCCAGTACAAAGTAACTGTGATATTTATGTCAATTGAATCTCGATCTAAATTCCCAAAATAATATTTTCGATGAAAAACTCATTTACACATATATTTATTCAAATTTGAATATTCCGGGATTGTAAAAAGCATATTGTTCGAGCATTGCAAAGCAAATAACAATGAAAATCATAATATTTAAATCTCGGTATTTTATATTTATAGGTTTTCTCTTGTATTTCATCGAAAAACGCATTCAAGAACAATTTATAATCTATTAGCGTAAGAAAATCGATACAAATTAAGAAGTACCTTTGAATCATTAACATTTTTAACTAATTAGGCAAATATTTCAATAATCAATTAATAAGTATATTTTTATTTATACATATATCGTTATTATATCTGTAGATAAGTATAATACATTTTTAGATCTTTGGACGTATTTAATGTTCTAATGATGATACAATTTTTTCCACATAAAAAAGGCTCTAACTTTTTAAATAATGGACATGTGACTATACAAACAGCACAGAGGTTAGAAACTTAAGAGTCTCTAGCAACGCAAAAGATTAGAAATTTGTTTTCATCATTTTTTGGCATTTTCGTGTCTAAATTCAATAACTAACTTACTATGATCTTAGCTTAACTATGTAACATTCATCAATTCCCCTTATTTTTCGAGTTCACAAAAATTGGAAAAGATGTTCAATCATACACTACATTTCTGCTCGAGTTTTTCAATTCAAGAACTACGGTTTGATAAATCAATTAGCATATGCTACATGAAGTTTCTAATAAACTTAACAATCTATTTTTTAGCTTTGATTTAAATTTTTTTCGGTCGGTACAAAATGAGATTTATAATTTTTTATTTTTGCATTAATATATAAACGAAAAGTAGATTGATGGCCTTGTATAAATGGTGATTAGATTGAGGAAAAAAATGTGTGAATTTTATTAACCTTCTAAATACAAGTATAACCAAATAGCATTAATGAGAGCATCCTAAAAGATATATACATGGCCTCAAAAATAATAGTTATAAAAATTATTTTGTATTTCCAGATCGTATCTCGAAAAATTAAAATTGTAAACTACAAATCTTAGGAGTATTGTAATATATGAGTTGTCTGTATTCTGAATGATGAAGCAGCATCTTCAAGTTATTTCTATATTTTAAGTTTTGAAAATCGCGTGTTTTGACCCCTTTTTGAAGGCAGCAGTCATAGCATATTGATGGTGTACCTCTTCATTTAGCGTGGTGCTATGCTCTGATCAGATTGATCTTAAAAACAAAATTTCTAAATCGGGACGAATGTTTTAGAGTTATAGTGTATTTGATCATATGTATACAGTACTGATGTATAGATAAATTGATTTGATTATATTAATTTTTGTTTTTCATGATGTCAATTAACAAATATGAAATCAAATTTGCTATAATGTTGTGTAATATCATGTGTACATGTACAGCCAGAGAATAAAGCATCATAACTCTCTAAAACTATACTTAATATGTTGATTCGAAATCAAATTTTTTAAATTTAAGGAAATAAAACCTCTTTCCTCTACAGCTAGACTCCTAATTTAATAGCAATCAATATTAGCAAAGGTTGTTTTTTGAGATCCAAAGCGATTGCTAGTAAAAAGCGAAGTTCCTCTCCATCTCTTATGCTTTGCCATATAGAGTTTACATGTCAAAATTCCTCTTGTTAATATGGGCGTAGTCATTTTGGCATTAAGGATAAAGTGTTTATTATTCCAACTGCTTGTCGGTTATTCCAAAGTATTTTTGATTCAATTATTATCCATGATTCCTAATTCCAATATCGAAGTTGATTCCAAATTTTGAGAGCATTATTCGCATATCCAAATATTCGGCGATTCCAAAAAAATCGGATACTCCATTATTGTCACTTTTCAGTCTATTTTTGGCATATGGAATAACCATCATTATTCCAAATTGGCGGTTATTCCAAAATAGGGTCTGATTCCGAATTCACTTTATTCGCATAAAGTCACATTTATTCCAATAATTTTTTATTCCATTAATCTCCAATTTATCTGATCCTGAAATTTATCTAACGTTTAATCTGATCAGAAGTCAAATTCGTTGAAAAATCTTTAAGAGTGTATTTATTGATATTTCAATTAAATATAATTCAAATTAATCATTACAAAAAAACTCACATAAAGAACATAATGAATTACATAAAAATCATACAAACCATTTACCATAGCCCAAAGTTGTATATTAGTGCATCACTAATCTCCCAAATCATGTGAATCAAAACAAATTAAATTTATTAAAATAACAACTGTTATTCACAATTAAGTTCAATGAGATATTTGAAGCCATCATAAGCTAAAAATTAATGCTTCACAATTCCATTTTATAATTTTATTGAAATTAAAATATTTTGCAATTTTAGAAAATGGGATTAATTATATAGAAGTATAAACCAGAAAAGTTAGAAAAAAAAAGTAACAATTGTTTATCAAACAACCTAATATTATAAAATCTAAAAATCTAAAATCTCGCGCACTGCCGTTATCCTCTTCTGTACAAACTGATCGGCGCACTCAAACAAAATTAAAAAGTTCTTCAGATTCGAGACTCTCGAATTAGGCTTCAAAGATCTCTGCTTCAACTCCTTTGTTGCTCTAGATAAGCTGTTCCACCAGTTGTATGCGGACTTGACATCCTTCTGGAGCTGCTCGAAGTTCTCTACGCTGTCAGCAAACTGCTCTATACGCTCTTCGCTCGCTTCGAGAAGGAATCTCATCAAAATTCCTGTTGTGACATCAGTTTGGTTCCTGAATGGCTCTGTTTCGATAATAGAACTTAGTTCTTGAATAGATGGCTCTATGGCAAACTCGAAATACGTGTCAGCAGCGATTAATCGATATAATAAAATTAATGCGTGGTTTAGAATGTTTGTAATATTCTGGAACGTATTGATTTTGACTTTTAAGCTTTGTGGAGGTGGCGTTTTTGTCGGGAAGAATAAGAATGTTCTTTCGATAATTTCGGTAACTCCAACAGATCCACCAGGAACAGAGTCCACTTCAGCATCCATTGCGTCAGCTCTCACCATCTCGATGAAGTTAATCGTGGAAACATCGTATCCGGAGTTTGAGTTCAAGACAGCTCTGCCCCAAGGCGAAAGTCCACCTCCAGGCGCGATATACTCGTGCGCTGTAAGGAACCTGCGTACTGACTCTGTGATGACCTTCTTTTTGAGGTTATCTGGCGAAGCTGCTTGTTGCTGTTGGTCGTTTGTTGAAATCGAGCGCATTGTTTCGAAAAGTGTTGTGAAACTGCGTGAAACTATGTTCTGCGCTGCCAAAACATTCGAGATTATACGATTATTTTCTTCAATAGGAGTAGAGAGAGGGTTTTGTTGTAGCATAAGTGGAAGAAATTCGTCGATTCTTGGACATTCTTGGTTGCTAAAGAGCTCTGAGAGGATTATTCCGCTGAAATTCTTGAATATCGATATGTAAATGTCGCTGATATCATTCAAATAAGCAACGCAATTCCTTGGAAGTGAAATTAGAGGATTTAGGGCAGAAGGACCTGATGGAGGCCTCGGAATGCGTGGCGGGCATATGATTCCTGAGCAAATACACGATTCGGTCTTAGATTTGAGTGATTGATTAGTTCTTTGGTTTTCGGGTAATTTTACGAATTTAACAATGGATCCATCTTCGCATTGTGAGAAGATTGCGTTCGAGGCGTGAGGAGTTTGTAAAAGCTGCTGTATTGTTGTTGATGTTGGTTGAAATGTGATAAATTCCATTGTATCGAACTTAATATACGAAATCCATGATGTGACATCTTGAAGAGCTATAGTAACATCGGTTAAAATCGCGTTAATCATTTTATTTTGTAAGAAATACGAAAGCTGTGAATTTGCATAGGAAGGTGCATAATTTATGCGAACTTTTAGCTTCTTGAGGATCTGAGATATGTTAAAAAGTATGTAGCTGTAGCAGTAAGAAAAAAAAATGTGGATAATTCCATCATAAACAAAAACTGGTTCGATATTTTTCTCTCTCAATTTATTAATAGATTCGCTAATGTAAGATTCAAGAATTACCATGATATCAGATAAGCTTGACCCAGGAGTTATCAATTTTGTTAAATAAGTCTGGAAGAAATATGTTAAATTTATACCGATGATAAACTTGTGGCCTACTGGATCGTACTTAACTGTAGACGCACTGACCGAAACCGAAATATCCCCGACTTTCGTTTCGATCTGCATTACACAGGCCAGCCGTGTCACTTTTCTTCAATTTTCTCATGTCACTTTTAGAAATCAAAAATTATTTGAACTGTTTTGCTAAATCAAATTTAGCGCGTTTGTGATTGTGAGTCACTTTTAGGATTTGAGAGATTTATTGGTCGTCACTTTTACAAAATTGTCACGTTTTACGATACTAAAAATATTTCAGATGTTTTTCTTAGTGTTTCCTTTGATGATACGGTCGGAAGACCCGGTTGATATACATCACATTAATTTCAGCAAACCTTACGTTGCTACTAACAACATTTACATCCACATGTGCAGTTTTTTCGACATTTTCAATAATGATTCAGGAGGTGGTATATCGATAGACAACAGAATTAAAAATTTGACGGTAGCACAGTGCTACTTCCTGAATACATCTACCGCTGGAAGAGCTGGTGCTGTTTATTGCTTAATTAAAAACGTTACTCTTCTCGAAAATTGTTTCCAATTATGCTGCGCTGGAAAAGCTAATGGATGCGATGGCTCTACAATTTATTCAGAAGCGAAAGAAGGAAATACTCATCATGAATTAAATTCTTACAACCAGTGCCCAGACCATGAGAGAACTTGCTGGTATGGTCTGTGCGTGTTTTGGTTTGCTCACATTGAATCACTCGATATCAATACTACCCATTCGACCATCGAATATCTTGCTGGCATGGCCATTGGTGCTGCTACAGAAATGCGTAACCGTAGGTATTTCGCTTGTGATGAAAGATCAGGAGCTGCTATTAACTTTATATATCAGAAATATGAAGCTGGTGAAACATCAAATGGTATGATTACTAACTGTTCATGCAAGCAGGGTATGATCTATTGCCAAGGTGCTGCAGCTGTTATTCGTAATTTTTCATTTGTTAATAATCAAGGTCCAATCGTCACTGAAATTCAAGGAGGACAAGTTGCCCTGTACGAGTGTAATTTCGACCTTGAATCGCCACCACTTGGAGGCGCTGTTAAAACTTCTGAAAACTTGAAATTTGGAATTAAAGACATGAAACCAGAAAACCAGGATTTCAGGGCTGTTAAGTGCGAAAAAGTTGGTAACATCAATATCAAAATAATTGAACAATATAATTATATTCATTACAAGATATTTGGTACTGTTGTTGTTTTGACTACCTTAGGTATTGCTATATCTTACCTTGTTGGTTGGATATGCGCATTCATGGCACCAAGAAATAGATTTATGTACGATACTTTGATCACAAAATACTAAATAAAATTGTTATTAGTCTTCTTATTATACAAGCACTACTACTTTCTCTCGGCTCGTTATTATAACAAATATAATATTATGTTCTATAAAATATAGTTGGAAGTCTTAACATTATGAGATATTATCAAATTTATGAATTCTATCAAATAATAAAGTTGCAAGAAATAATAATTTTAGAACAAATTATTTAATATCGAAATATAGACCGCAATACAACTGTAATTCAATGAATATCTATAAAAATTATATTTCAGTATATATATTAAATAGTGGTCGCTAAATCTAATCTTATTAAATTTGAAATTTGAAAAAAGAATAAAAACCTATTTTGCTTTCATAGCAAATGAATATATACCATGGTGATTTCAAATATAAAACGCAAAAGTCGCATTCAGTTTCTGATATTTTTCCAAGAAATAAAATTTATCAAAAATCTGCAAAAAATTTGTTAAAAGGCTTTTTGCACAAATTCAAACCCAAATATCATCAAAATGTAATAAAGACGATAAAAGAAGGAACAAACGATAGCCATGAAAACGGTTATTCATGGCCATTTAAAATGTCTGGAAAGCAACTTGGTGCAAAGGTTGGTGGCAAGGGCTCATGGCGCAGGAAAGTAAAGAAAGCTCCATCATCATCACAGGAAGCTGATAAGGTTTGGCTCGCTGCTCAGCGCCAGGGCTGCCGCGATATAGGTGAGATCGATAACGCGACAATGATTTTAAGCGAGAAGGAGGGTCTCTCCTTCACAAAGCCAGAGCTCGCTGTTGACATGCGTGCTAACACATACATCCTCCGAGGCAAACCAGAGAAGAAGCCACTTGCTGATCTTGTTCAGGATCTCCTCGCCGGTATTGACTTCTCTAAGTTCAAGAAGGACGACGAGAACAAGGAAGAACTTGGTGATGTAGCCAATGTTGATTTCTCCAAGCCTGAGGAAAACCAGGAGGAGAAGAAAGAATAAAGTGATTTCTTGACTCATATTACTTAATCAATAATTATAGTTTCAAGAGTCAATTTTTGTTTTTGGTAACAAAAACAACTACGCAAGCGCAAAATACTTTCATTGGCACTAATAATTACTTTGCTACAATAACATACATGAAATTTAGTTTATTTGAGAAATTGGTCATATGGTCCAATAAAATTTTAGTCTTTTATGATAAAAATGACCAATGGCTGAAATATACATCTAAAATATTTACTAATCATATCAGTCTTGAGGTTCAAATCAATTAATTAGATTATGAACAATTTTGAATTACCAATATTTTTGCTTAAAAATGTGATAAATAGTTTTGCTTTTGTGTTTGTAGTAATGCAGTTAATTTATATTGAGGACTGCACTTCGACGCCTGTTTTTATTTTTCACACCCTTTAATAAACATTTAAATGACTGAAAATCAAGAGATTCAGCAGAATGAGGACGAAGATAGCGAACCTTATATGCTGCTTCCTGACGTCAGCTCCGATGAAATGCATTTAGTCATTGAAGGCTCTAAAAACGAAGATCAAAAAATGAATCAAATAAAAGACACTGAAGATGATAAAACAAATGACCCCAACGTGGTTCCGTCATCGCAGTGCTGTCTTTTACTATAATTATATGAAATTTTATTAATATCAAATTTTTATATTCTTATTTTACGCTCAATTCCTTGTTGTGTTCATTTTCTATTGAAATGTTTTGTAAATATTGTTATATATTTTTTTATGATTTCAACAAATTAGAATAGTATTTGTTGACTATTGTTATAAGTTCTGATGTAGTAAAACATTTTATATATTAATCAGGATTAAATGAATGTTTTTACCCCTTATACGTTTCTTCTGTTGGCTGTGGATGGTTGTACGGTGCCCAGCGATCTGAACGTGGTGCGAGATCGGCCGGCATTGCACGGAGCCATTGGAAGACTGTGTAGTTGTTCTTACCGCAGCACTTGAAGTCGAACTTCTTTGGGGTCATCTTCTCGATCAGCATTCCAGACTGTGGAACGACTTCACCACGGAATCTGATACGCATTGGAACTTCAGCAATGATAACTTTGTCTGGAGCATCTGGAAATTGTTTCCTGTCTGGGTAGAAGCATGCTTCAATCGAAATATCAGTTGGGAGCTTGACCTTCCTCAACGTCCTGACAATTGGAATGATTTTAACGTGGTGGTTCTTGATTGCTGGGAAGAATATGCTGAGGGATGGGAATTGTGTTTGCTTCTCACAAGAAAGATTGAACTTGGAGAACTTGAGCCATTCTGGATGCGTAGATGGGTCTTCAGAATGGCAATAACGCTTCTCTTCAACATCAATAATAAGAAGATTAAAGTCCAACTGAACGCGGTGCTTTCCTTTGTTGAAATTAATGCGGATAAAGATGTCCTTGATCATCTCATCATCAATTGGGCCTCTAGTAACTGTTCTGTTCGGGAATTCTTCTGGATCAAATGAGAGAATTACTCCACGATCAACAACTGCTCCCTCTTCATCGGATGAAGATGAGGAGGAGGACTTCTTTCCTTTCTTATCGGCTTTGACAACTGCAGCCTTGATCTCTTCTTCAACTGGTTCAGCACCCTTATCATCGCCCTTCTTTTCTTTGTCATCCTTTCCTTGCTTCTTATGTTCATTATCAGATGAGGAAGATGATGATTTCATGCCAGAGTGTTGTTTAGCATCCTTGTTCTTTTCTGCATCCTTTCCTGCTTTATCCTTATCTTCCTTGATTGGAGACTTGCTGTTCTTATCTTTTTCGGCATCTTTGCCTTCCTTGTCCTTGTCAGCATCTTCAAAGTCCTTGTCCTTGTCTTTCTCGTGATCTTTATCCTTGCTCCTGTCAGAATCTTTTCCACCTTTGTCTTTCTTCTTGTTATCCTTATGTTCATCATCAGAAGAAAATGACGAAGATGAAGAACTGGATTTCTTGCCCTTATGAATTTCACCAATAGCTACGGCGGCGGCTTCTGCAATCTCATCGGCATTATCTTTGTCCTTCTTTTCATATGTCTTTAACTCATTCGCATCATTTTCTTGTTGATTAGCGAATTCATTCTCATCAAAGACAAGATCACGAGATTTAACATCTGCTTCCATTGCTTCTCCCTCGATTTCATCGTCATCTTTGAGCTCAACAAACGCAGAGCTCTTAACTGGTTCTGGCTCCTTTTCTTCCTCAGCTTCTTTGATTTCGTAGTTGATATATGGATGTTTTCTATCGAGCCTGAATGGACCTTCTTTCTTTAACAGAACTGTTTTTATACCATATTCCTGTTGAACATTCTCAGGAATTGCGTAATTTAAGCTGCACGTTAAATTATCTATTCCATAAATGTCCGAGTCATAGATTTCAAAAATGACGGCTTTCGTTTCTTGTATCTTAACTTTAGTTTCGTTGTTTTCGAATGCTGGATTTAAAGTATTGAATATAACATTTGTCTTAAAAAGCATTTTCTTTTCATTTGTCTTTGTAACCTGTATCAGTTTCACGCATGGGTTGCTAAGACCATTCAGATCTGAAGCTGGAAGGTCTTTACAGCTTACAACGCGAAAACTTAACATTTGTATTTTGATGAAAAGTGACGGTTGAATTTGTATTTAAAATATATCTCAGTGAGTGATTTTCTTTGTGTTTTTCACGAGACCAACGGATTTTAAACTGAAAATAAGCTTTTTGTTGTATTTGCTTACCAATAGCACTAAAATTTCGTATTTTTGATTTACAACCATTCAAAAATATTTCTAAACTTTCAATTTTTAATTTTAGACTATTTTTTTCTTTAATGGCAAACTCCGGCCAAATATCCATGAAAATGCCATTCGTCATCCCTTCTAAAATTGAAATGATAATTTGATTGCAATTTTTCGACCAAATTTCAATAGAAATAAATACTCGTATTGTTAGATATTCAATTTCTGAACAAAATAGACATGTAAAAATGCTTACTTTTTCAATATATCATCTATATTTAGTAGTTTATTCTTTTATCTTAGTTTCAGACAAAATTAGAAAGACTATTTATATTTCAAATTTTTGACAACATCAAATTTAAAATGCAGGCCACAAATATTAACGCTATTTTCGCATCAGCAATGCAAAGAACCCCATATTCTCCTTATATATGGTATAAAGAATATTTGAATCATATAGAAGTTTCACCTGAACTGCCTGTATTTCCTCACAGTTACACTTATTATGAAAAACTTCTCAAAATCTCATTATCTGCAATTGGAATCGATCCAGCTTCATACAGCACTCATTCTAACCGTCGTGATGCAGCCACGACTGCAAATTCTCAAGGAATTGATCATGCATCGATAAAATCGATGAGTCGTTGGAAGAGTGTTTGTTTTATGAGATATTTGTCAAAAACAACTCAAGAAGCTGCTTATATTATTGCACCCGTAATTTAAACTATAATTTTTACTATACCAATATTTTTTTCTATTGAAATTTGGAGAAAAATTGCAATGAAATTGATTTTCAATTTTGAATGGATGATGAATTATATTATTATGCAAAAATATAAACAATAACAAAACGAAACAACGCTAAATATACCAAATTTGGCCTCAATGGAATCTAACTTCAGTGATATTTCCTTTCTATAGTTAGTAATGTGATGTTCGCACTAGCCACGGCTTCGCCGCGTCTATTGCTAACATCATATAAATATATTTACGACAAAAATAGTTTTACAAGTTAGGTTCCCCCCTATATAGAAAATAAATTTTTGAATTACTTACAAAACTAACGTTAATTTTATTTTAAAAATTATGACTTTATAAAATCTAATCAGTTTTTAAAATAATTTATT
>JALKBU010000134.1:0-74519 GCA_023091735.1 Trichomonas tenax | reverse complement strand
CCGTCTTCAATCACTCTTTCATCTATTTTGTCATTTTTGATATTCAACATTGTTCACTGTTTATGTAAGAATAAACAATAAATAAAATTTAAAATTAACTTGCAGCCTTGTAATATTGAATCGTTTAGTCTGTCGGAAATTAAGCGTTAAATCCTTCAAAAATGGGGTCAATACATCATAAATGATTACATCGACGCATTTGCAAATTTTGGCAAATAATCCCCAATATATACTACTTTTATTTCCACATTTTAAATCTATTTGGAAAATGTTGTATATATTAATAAAAACATTTTCTTTCTAATGCCTTTCATTCTTTACTAATTCAATTGAAACATATTTCACGGGACTGGGACAAAATAGAACAACGTGCTTTTCTGACATGTAACTTATTTTTGACATATAAAGTCAGAATGTCAAAATAAAGGAAAGTGACGCGTTTGCGCGGGAAAAATGGAAAAGTGTCAATAGGTTGAAATGGATTGAACTCAATGTTGGAAGCCAAAGAAGACTTCATTATGAGTAGTTGTGACCTCATAGTGAAGGATGACCTGGTGATCTTGCAGAGATGCATCCAGATGCCTATTCAACAGAAGCATGATTCGATGCATGGCGAGGTCGGCCTGAAACTTCCAAAGCCCTCGAGTGGCCAAACCAGGCCCTAACAAGAACCCACCTATTGATTCAATTTTTAATACACATTACATTTTCACTTTTGATATTAATATATTATTATTTTTTTTTCTATTTTTCTATTTTTTTCACAGATACCTTTTTCATTACAAGATTATTTTCATATTATTACTTATTCTCATAATTATTAATATATCATTAAATTCATAATTAATTATGAATCATGAATTAGATAATGTTTTCATGTTACTTTCATTTTATATATTGATTTATATTATTTAGATTCTCAATTCGATCCTTATATTCTTTGTAAAATTTGTTTTTTTACTAAATTTTTATTTTTATCTTCAAATTATTCGTTTATAATTCATATTTATCATGCAAGAAGGGATAATTTCGACCGAGTTTCTTGGTTTTCTTAGGTTTGGAGTGCAATAAAAACTTGCAATGAACAAAGAGAAATGGATGATGTGCTATCGTCATGATGCTGATAGCACAAATAACATTTCTGAAACTCATTTTCGACAATTAAAACACTTTTATTTTGTCGAAGAAAGAAATCTGCCAACTGACAAATTATTTATCAAACTGGTCACAAAAGTGACACAAACATTTGTCATTAAGATTGCAGTTTTCAACAATTTGTCGGAGAGAAACTTGAGAATCATGAGCTCAATACCAAATTCAAGTGCTGAATTGAAGGAAGCTCACAGAGATGAGCTGATGACATTGTTGAGTCAATTGCATGAAATGGTGAGTGGTGATTGGATCGATATTGATCAGTTATGGCCTACGATAAGAGCAGTCTACAAGAAGATGCTCGTCAATATGAACAAGAAAGAGAAACTAACATAACTTACAATATTATATTTAATTACAAAAGTTTATATTGAATAAACAATTAAGAATTGAAAAATCTTTGATGAATAATATAATAATAAAGCAAAAATAGATAAATTACAAATTTATGATATAAATATGACGTAATGCTTGATAAAGAAAAATCAAGTCATGGCCTAAAGCTTGGCCACTCGATGGCTTTGGAAGTCTCAGGCCAACCTCGCCCAATGACATTCTAGCAACAATTTAAGCAAAAAGTGACAGTCTATTCTCGAAAAGTGACTTTAAGGTTCTTGATATCCCCTTTCTGCATCAGTATAGAACAATTTTCATCAGTTAGTTTCGTTCATAACGCTTCGAAAACATGAATTATTGGAAATTTTAAGCATTTTTATAAAAATATGCGATGCTGTCTCCAAGAAAATGGAATATTGGGGAATGGCGCTATGTTGTGAACAAGAAACAATGTTTTATATTAAATTGATCATTGTTTTGGCCTTATTCAATGAAATAGCATGATGAGCAAAGGCCTATACTATGTGGTAGCGCTGAGGTGTAATCACAAGTGAAGGCTTTGATTTGCACGATTCAATTTCGATTTGGCAAAGATTTTTAAGTTCTTTCTTGGATTTAGATATAGAAACTTGTGCTAATCTATATCCGCTTCGTTTTTGAGTTTAAAAATTTCAAAATTTGGTTTCTTAAAATCGAAAATTACATTACAAACTGTTATTTCGCTTAAATTTATCATAAAATCGTCTAAGCTAGGACTCACACAGTTGCCTGTTATACCAAACATCGAAAATTCATGGAAAAAAAAATTTAGCTTTGCTGCAATACGAAACATGGCCCCAGTCGATGGAGAATTCACGCCAGCCATCCATGACATTCAAACGAGTGGATAAAAGTGGATTGCTAAGAATTTTTCAACGTAAAAGCCAAAAATTGAATAAAATTTAATTATGGATTTGGAGAACTTCCTACGTATACATAGCAAATTGGAGATTCACACTCAAAAATTCTTGTGATTATAAAATGGTCTGATAAAATTGATAATGAAAAAATATAGTTTAAACAATAATAATATAAATCTCAAATTGATTTTTCTCCAACTATTTTATAAAATCGAAATGCTTTAATAATATGCTAAACAAAGCGTTCCCTTTATATGTTAATAATTTCATAAAAAGTCAACTTCCCCCGTCATTCAAATTTGAAAGTGCAGCTTAGTTGAAAAATGTTTAAAAAAGAAAAAATGGAAAATAACTCGATACTATGGTTTTATATACGATATAAACAAGAAATATTGGGAGATCCAAAGGGAAATAATATAATTTTATCGTTTGATTTTTGTATAACTCATACAATAATTTGTGGGATCCCAGAAAAATTTAAATCATAGATTTTATACGATTTTATATCATTTTTGATTAATGTTCGCCGAACGCACCAACTCTTTCGATGACGAGTCCATCAACAGCTCCAACAACAACCTCGTCCACCTCACGAGGCAGAAGCATCGAACCAACTTCTTCAAGGTCGAGACAGCCAACAACTCGCAGTTCAACTTATATGAACAGGACGATGAGAGAATTGAGTTAGCGGAGACAAAGAAGATGGACCAGGTATTGAAGCTTAACGCTCAGATTACGAACTCTTCCGTTCATTATGACCATATCTCCATAACCTTCATATTCAATGTCCAGACAAATAACCTCCCTGTTGTGAAGATGACGTTCCACACGATGACCGACATGAAGGAGATCTACCAGTTTGTCAGCGAATCGAAATATGTCAAGGAAAGGTCCCCACAGAAGAGAGACTTCAAAATCTCCTTCTCTCCATCATGGAACTCAGCTTCATTCCCGAAGTCAGGCGCTTTCGACAATTTCTTCAAATCCTCGAACAAATGCATCACATTATACGTTAACTTCCAATAGAGTTTATCTAGTTTTGTCTCTTGTTTGTAAACTCCCTCTATCCTTTTAAATAAATCTTGTTTTGTTTTTGAATTTTGCATATATATATTTCAACAATATTTTTGTATTTTTCAAAATTTCTTCGACAGATATTCTTAAATTCACTAGAATAGTGTATATTTAAGAGGATTGAGTGAGTTGCCAATTAAGGTTATTTTGTGGATTGTCACTTTTCAATATGATAACCATTAAAAACTTCATTTGGAACGAAATCGAAAGCAGTCCGTTTTTCACAGCCTCTTGGGAGCCAAGATACCTCAAAAAGCTTATTATCATCTTTGGAACTGGAATTATCGTTTTTGTGACGTTTTCTGCGTTATTTATATTTCCAACAGTGACATTGCCGATGAATCATGATGGAACGAAGTACTATATCGACCTTAATGGGTTTTCAAAGATAACACAGCCTTTTATGGTTGTTTTTACTCCACGTATTTCAAAACGTTTAAGTGTGTTCAATGAAGGCATATTTTCGTATAAAGTTAATGGCACAAATTTCATGTCAAGCACTTTGTTTAAGATTCGCGATACATCACAAAATTTAAGACTCGAAATCATCACAAGCAGCACTAAATACAAAGCATTCGTTAAAGTTCAAGTTCCATTTGTAAGATATACATCAGCAGTGATCAAATTTATTACATTTCTCGTTATTTCTTCTTGCGTCTTTGTTTCTTACAAATCATCAAATATCAGACCTTTCTTCTCACAGTACCTTCTGATTTTCTTATATTCTTTCTTTAATCTTCCATTTTTCAATTTCGATAATTTCATTCGCTCAATAATAACGATGTCATTCTGGTTTGGATTCATTTCTATATCCTTTTTACAAGTGAGAATCCTTTCGTCCAACATTCCAACGATTTTCTCCGCTCTTTTCGTTATTATCGCTTTCGTAAGTTTCGCAACAATTCTCACGAATTTCAATTCTAACTTCTTATATGTTACGTTTATATTAGTCAGCCTTTTGGTCGCTGCCTCAGGGTATTTGTTTTTTATAGGAACAACCATTCTCAGTCAGTTCCTTCTTGCTGTTCACTTCGGATGGATGTGGACTATTGGTTTGAGTATCTATTTCGCGAATATATTAAGGAACATGAGCATCTCATTCCAGACATCTTTCTTCGTTGATGTGATGAATAATGTTATTGTTGCTGTGTTCATCGTGTTCCAGTCGATTTATTTGATTGGAGAACCAAGCAAAGCGAAGATTCCTGAAGCGCCACTCGATCAAGCAGCAAAGATTAATAGAATCGATCATCTTCTCGACAAACTCGCGGATAAGGACGACAATGCATCACGCAAATTCTAATTCTAATGTTTGATATTATATTATAATAAAACATGTTTTAAAAAAATCTATAATATTTATTTCAAACAAAAAAATTATACATTCATAAATGATGGTATGTAAGCAACAAGTACTGATATGTTGTCAATGCACATGGCTTCTTTGGCTTTGCTTGTGATATTGGCAACGATCTCGCGGCAATTGGATGATCTTATTATTGTTTCTTTGAGTGTGTTCCAATGCAAAGAATTGACAACAGTATTCGATAAAAGAATCAAGAAATCATCGTCTTCTTGGATATCGTATATCTTCTCTTCTGGCTGCTGTGGCATCTTATAAACTAAATACTCGGAGAGATCATGGTCATCGCCAATTGTTCCGTAAATTCCGTTCTTTGTTGCGAAAAGAGTGAAAGGATGATATCCATATATCTGATTCAATTCTCCTTTTCTCCAAATGAATACTGATGAATGACCAAGTGCTGCAACATGTATTTTGTTACCTTTGATGGCAACAAGTGAAGCAGTGAAGTAATTCCTAATTCCTTTCTGCTTGATTCTCAACATAGAAAGCTCTAAAGTCTTGATGAGGCACTTCTTATATTTGCTGTTCTTATTAATTGTCATGATGAATTTCTCCTGGAAGATCTTCGAATAGCGCATGTTTCTTCTGTTGTCTATAAGTCCGAAGACAGGGAAATCAGTAACTGGAGGAAGAACAGAGAAAACGAGATCTCCATATAAATGACTTTGACTTGGAGATATCGCGTAACAGACGTTATTATTTATCATTCTCATTATCAGGTCCATTTCATCTAATGTTTTGTAGCAGAAATCCGGCTTCTTCACGTCAGGCAATATCTGCAAATTCGTGGATGTGATGTCTAAGTGAATGAGACTTTCTCCGAACTGAACAATGCCTTCTGACGGAATGCAAGCGAGAATCAAATGCTTTAAACACTTCAAATGAGAGAAATCAGGAAGAGTCTTAATCTGGTTGTATGAGAGATCGAGATATTCCAATTCTGGGAATTGCAGCTTTGCAAGAATAACGCTGATTTGATTGAATGCGAGATTTATGATTTGCATTGTATCAGGAAGACGTGGAAACTCGCGAATCATGTTATTAGAAAGGTCCAAATCCATAAGAGTTGGAATGAAAGGAACTTTGGTGATCTTATTACTTGAAGCGACGAGTTTAATGAGACTTTTAGCCTCTGCGATATTCATGTATATCTCTGTGAGATTGCAGTTCGAAATATAGAGTTCTTCAAGCGATTCCGGTAAAACTGGAAGACTTTCAATAGGATTTGAGCAAAGATTCAATTTCGCGATATTCGATTCGACAATTCGTGGATTGATTGTCTTTATCTGGTTTCCTGGGAGAATGAGTTCGAACAGAGATGTTAAGGTGAACAAATCTTCAGGAATTTCGGAGATTTGGTTATAAGACAAATCGATTGTTCGAACTGTATCAACAAAATACTTCAGTTTAATTTTTGTGATGTTATTGTATCTCAATGTGACTTCGTTGAGTGTGCTGATCTTCAGTGAAGGTATTTTCTGCAGTCTATTGTTCATTGCATAGAGATGTGATAAATCTGGTAAAATATTGTGTCCGATCTTCTCGACATTGTTGTTATTGATGTTAAAGTACTGTAAAGCTGGTGGTATTGTGCCTAAGTTTGTAATTTTATTGTTAGAAAGATTGCATCTAAACATGCAGGTGTAATTATCGAAATTATCTGGTAATTCTTGGATTACATTGAATGATGCATCGAACTCTGCTATGGTCAGTGGTAATTTAGGCAATTCTTTGATTTGATTGAATGATATATTCAAACTTCTCAATTTAGGAAAGATCGATTTGAAATTTTTTGGTAAAGAAGTGAGCCTGTTGTCCCTCAGATCTATCTGCAGCAGTGATTGGAACGAAGCTGAAGGACTGATCTCTTTAATCAAGTTCGATTGCAAGGTGATTTTTTTCAAGTTGTCTAAGACCGAGTCAACGATTTCTATTCGATTGCAGTCCATCAAAAGGTTGTAAAGTGTATCAGGAACAACCGGAATCTTCTGTATTTGGTTCTGTCCTAAATCAATTTGTAGTAATGGCGACGTAATTTTTGGGATTTTTATAATCGCGTTATTATACAAATAGACAGAAAGGAGACTTGGATTTTCGAATATTGTCGGTGTTAATTTGGAAATTGTGTTATAAGAGAAGTCTATTAAAATTAAATTTGCGTAATTCTTAATTTTTTGCGAAATTCGATCAGGAATTGAGCTATAGTTGTTGTCGCACAGTCTAATGGATTTAATTTCAGATATCTCGTCCGGCAAATCTTTTATTCGGTTCCCGTTTAATACGAGATGAATGACTCTTGGCAGTTCTTCTATCTGCGTCTCAAGTCCAGTGATTCCTTTGTTGCTCAAATCCAGGATTTTCTTGTTTGGATCAAGTTTTACAAGGCTTTCATCATTCCCCATAAATAATGACTGTGAGAAAAGTGGCAATGTTGCCACACATAGACATCTTTTTTCTTCTCTGATTTAGTGTCTATTGGTTATTTCCTCATTGATTTTGAAGTAAAAATCGAAATCGAACAATTAATTTTTTATTTCTATATTTTGCTATTTGCTGATCGATTTGCATACAACTGCGTCAAAAACTTTTTGTGTTTAAGAATTTTAAGAGCCAAATCTAAGAAATGTTTCTCAACGTCCAAATTAATACAGGTCATGTAAACATTTAATATTTAACTCTAATTCTTTCATTAAAACATATATTTTTGTTTAATATAACTATGTCTATAAGTATGTTAAATGTTACAAGAAAAGAATTTAATTTGATAAAATCTCCAATAAACTCTAATTTTTAAGTGTTCTTACTTAATTAAATGAAAAACATTGAAATAGTGATATCTTTTATTTCTTTTAAATTGCTTAATTATGATGATTTGATGGTGATTTAAGTGTGATTTCTTCCAAATTGAATTCATTCAAATCAATAACTGACAAATCGATGGAAATGGTCGTTTTATAATGTTTGGGAATGGAATTTTTCATTCTCTCAAATAGTTATAGAGTCGCATTTAAATAATATAATAAAAATATTCCATCTGAAAACAAAGTCTCATTTCATTTCGGATAGAAATAACAACTATGAAATTGTTAAAACCGACAATGAATCTCTATGATTTTATGTTTAAAAGCTGTTATATATGAAACAATATATTGATTTCTTAATTAATTTTTGGCATTTTGAAAGAAAATAGCTTTTACATGGTTGAAATATTGTGTAGTATATGCGTATAGTCTAGTATTGTGATAAACAAGAATAATATTTACAATTTGCAAAAAAATATAATATATCAAACAGGTAAACAAAAGATCATAAGATTACTTCTTATCAGTCTTATATTTGTAGATTTCACATTCATTTTGTTCAAGAAGTTTGAGTAGCTCTGAATTTCTTTGTTGAACTTGTTCAAGTCGCGCTTTGTATTGGTTCAACTCTTGCATCATTTGTGCATTTTCAGTTTTGAGCATATCAATCTCGATTTGTTCAGCTGTTTGAATTCTTGAATATTTCTTTGGATGTTGGATTCCTGCATATGAAGAGGTCCGTCTTATTTCGGTATTTGCTTCTTGTTTCTTATAGGAATTATCTATTTTGCTTGTATAACGACTTTGAAATTCTGATATTGAACTTTGTGGTTTGATATTCTGTGGTTTGTTAGAAAATTTGTAACTAGGACTGTCTGTGTATTGTATGTTTTCATCGAAACTAAACGATTTTTCATCAGAAAATGAAGAATTATCGGTTTTAAAGTTAAATGTTGCTCTTTGAGGCCGATACCGTTCAATTTTCTCTAAATTGAACTTCTGTAGCATGGAATTAATATCATTTTGTGCTTTTGAGATTGGATTTAATCTTTGAATTTGATTTTGTTCGAAAATTTGCCTTGAAAATCGAGTGTTTGATAATGTACTCTGATTTTCACTCAAATATCTGTCAACATCTGCCAAAACATCATCAATGTGTGAAAATGTATCATCATCCATTGAATAACAAATATATAAATGATCAAATTTTGATACCACATCATAAAAAATCAATCAAAAATCATGAAAAACTAGCAATACCATCAATAAACATAATATTTTACCCAAAATTTAACAATAATTTCTCAATATCATTAATGGCAACCCAAAAATGTAATATTTCAATAAATAACGATCTGATGAGTATTGGGTTTAGCACCAGCTAAACAAATATAAGATTTTATAACAAACATAAAATAAATCGATAATACAAGAAATATAGATTGAGAAGATTATAGCAATAACTTATATTAAATAAATTTCATATCAAGAAGTAGTTTTGACCATCTGCATAAATTAATGGCTCTTCTTGTAATGCATTGAGAACAATATTTGTGGTTTCTGGATTTCCACATAGTTCTGTTAGTTCCTCTATTGTAGATGGAGCTCCATTCTTTGCTTTCATATATTCAATAACTTTTTGTGTGAGATTCGATATTTCTGTGCTCTGACTTGTTTGAGGCGTAGGTATTGTATCGTCGGTCAAGAACTGGAACTTGAAGAAATCTTTATGAATTGTTGCCATTTCCAATAAATGCCGAACTTCGAACATAGGATCCGATTTAATTGACGAACACTTCATTTTGAGACAGTATGGTGTCTGATTAACAATGCGGCCAAGAACTTCAATGTAATCTCCGATTTTTGGAATTTCAAATTCGTCTTCGTTTGTATATATTACTTTAATTACGCCAGTTCCATCATCAACTTTGAGCCCTAAGTCAATCAATTCAGTAACGAGACCAGCAATTCGAGCATTTTGGTAATTTAAAAAATGAACTTCGCCACTGATTCGAACTTGGCATGAAAAACAACCGCTGTTGGGATCCGCTGTCGAATTCAATACGTCCCAGACGCATAGTTTGTAATAAATCTGAGAAATGTGCGAGTTTTTGTTCATTTATAAAAATCAAAGTGAAGTTCCCCGCAAAAAAAAAATTGAAAAACTCTGTTTGATTTATTTCTTCCAATAAATTTCGATTTTTATTTCTAATTCAATTTGTATTGGCTCAAAAGTATTCTATTCCAATATACAATACCCTAATACTTATAATCATGTGATATTCAATAAATTTTGATTAGCCAATGGAGAGCTGCATCTACTTTTTGTGGTCCGTATTTCAAAAAAAAAAATGTTTTAAAATTGGAGTTGTTCTTAAGAACATCACCACCAAATATTGAGCATCTAAACTGTAGCATTATTATAAGTAAATTATACTATTGAATTATTAAATCTTGTTTGATTGTCGGTAATGGTTATTTCATACATTGCCGCTCTTAACTTATTTACCATGATGTCGACTGAATCATAGTTTGGTAAATATAGTTTCATCATGCATGTTGGCAATGGCGCTTTTTCATTTGTTAAGGAAGTATTGTGAGATTCGACATTTATTTTATCATTGGAATATGATGATAAGTTTGCTTTTGCTGTGATGAATATGATTAACTGCCTTTTCTCAGCAGAACTGAGTCTTTCAAATGATTGTAAAAACATTTCTTTCAACCTGCTTGAGCAATAAAATGTTGCTTTTTGCTCCATCATCAAAACAGGAATATCATTGTCACCACAGCATAATGTCTTCAATATCATCGGTACATATTTCTTATTTGAGGGGAATATAACATCGAAACCTTTCTTGATCTGTTCCATTGGCTCAATGAACTCTCTAAGCCTAAATTGAGCGATCGTATCAACAGATGTGTAAAAGTTTTGGCTTGAAATTGGAGGATTAAGTTCAGTAACCATTCCATCAAGGCCAATAAAGGATTGAAGATTTTGGAATTCTGGGTTTGCTTCAAAATCTTCAACAGTCCATTCCCTTGATTCAAAAACACGAATAGCTGTGGCAATGTTTTTATCATATGATGTCTTGATTTCATCTAAAGATATATTACTTCCTGAAAGATAAGTGAAGACTAAATTATTGAGATTGAATGGATATGGCATCTTGTGGGCTATACACAATGCAAGCATGAATCCTGCACATTTTAATATATCTGGCCGCTCATTTAACGGCACCATTCCATCTCAAAAGCCAGGCTCAACAAAAATTGATGTCTCTGATGAAATCATTTCATTGCAAATATCTGTAAAAACTTGCCTTCGCGGACCTCCATAATCAATAGATCCTTCATCAAGAAGATCAACTTGGAATGGGAAATGTGAAGATCTGAATGACTCGAGAGGATATTAACTGAAAATCCGATCGATCATCGGAATTCCCTGCGATTGATCCTTGAAGAAGGCTAAAGCACTCTTTCGACTTACAGAGACTGTTTCTTGAGATCATTTAAATGTAACACAAGAAAGAGTATCACGACAGAACGAATCGAGATCAATTTTAACACCATGTTGAACTGCAATTGTATAAAATTTCCTTTTGAGAGATATGCAAATTTTGGTGCTTTGATATCGCGATCATGTCCTAATGCGACGTAAAAATTATAATCCGAAGACCAAGAATCATTCGCTTGTTGAATGATTCTTTCAATATACTTTCTATTATCAAACATTTCCTTATAATCTGATGTTTCCGAAAATTCAATGATTTCAAAGGATTCACCTGCAAAAGAAACTGCACCTTGGAGATAAAACACCATTAACAGTGAAAGACGAATCTTCGGTTATCATGAAGTTTGAATAATTTCCATTCTTAGATGCTTTGATGACTTCAACTTTTCCAAACATTCTTGATGCGATCAAGAGGTAAGAGCTTAATGGAAACAGCTCCGTAATGAGGTCTTTATTACATCCCATATCATTTGAGAAAACATTTTTATCAACGAATTCTCTCCAATTCATAAGTGATAATTTTGTGAGCTGCAAGAAAGCCCTATCAATAATGTTCCTGGCATTTGCTTTTTTGAACTCATCAAAGAATACTCTGATTTTAGCATAATCAACAATGACTTGATAATATTGTGATATTATTAATAAGTCTCCGATATAAGTTTTGATGGAAGAATTAGTTAGAACAATCTCACACAAATCTCCTTTCATTTTCACTGCGTATAAATAAAGAGCGTTGCTGCATTCTGGATAACACTTCTTGATTAAATTCCTATTAAGGGTGCCCGCGGGGTCCAAAGTGTCAGATTTCTAGAGGGTATAAAACGCTATCTCTAGACTGCAACAAAAACAACAGATCATTTTTGCACACAACAATAATATACAAACTCCATGCCCTATAATATTCATATGTTACAATCTATATATTTCGAAGAACACATCAAATTGCAATTTTGATTTTCCCATATTTTTGAGTAAATCAGCTTATTATCAATATAAGTTGTCTGCAATCAGAAGCTATTGGCTATAGTTGAACTAAAGCATAATGAATATGTGTATTCATTGAGTTATTATTGATTATATTGATTTTTTTCATCTTTTTAGCCTCATTTATGAGAATAGAAGTATGTGATATCTTTTGGATGTCAGCATTCAAGTATAACGCATCCATAGCCACGTAAAATCAATTGGAATACATATTGATTGATTAAAATAATATTATATAAATAATTTTCAATAACTAACAATTTGTCAAATTTTCGATATAATTGTTACATTTGGACTAAGCAAAGATATTCTGTCGCTTAAGTTTGGTATAAAACCTCACCAGTTTCGCGAAATGCAATTTTTGCTTGCATCCTCTCAATTTTTTGCCAAAACCGTGGGCTTGTGTGCCGTTTTTCTCGATACTGATGTTGTTTCAGACTGTCATATCTAGACTGTAGATAGAAGAGATACTACCCTACAAAATATTTTGATTTTGTTGCAGAAAAGAATGCTTTCAAGTATGCCAATAATGATGAAAATATTACGCTATATGTGTGAAATTCGTGTACAAAATAAATTGCAGATAATTAAGAAATATTATAAATATCAAAAGGTACGGAAACTCTTAACCTTATTTTACCACAGAAATTTCATTCAGTTAAGTTCTTACAGCAAGTTATTAGATTTAATTATTCCGAATCACATTACTCTACAATACATCTAATAGTTATTGGGTAAGCAAAGTTATATAAAATGCCAATATAATAAAGTTTAATTTGATATTAAAAATCGACTAAGTTGTTTATGCCTCATAATGATAAGATAAGCTTTTTATACAAAAATATTGATATTAATCACCAAAAACATATACATAATTTTTCAATAATTTCAAAAACATATTGGCACATAAGATTTGCTAATGGTTTAAGTATATTGCTAGTGCCCATTAGTAAGTAAATATATCTAAATGTGACTACAAGAAAACTGTTACAAGTTGAGTTTTAAATTGAATCTCGAGATATATTATAGTATCTCGTTATTTTTCATACTGGCAATGATAGCTTGGACTACTGTGAGCATATTGAACTATAAATATTTACATCTGGCTGTTTTTGATATTTTCCAAAATTTTGAAAGTTAGATTAGTGTGAATTTAAACATATAACTAATATTTTCATTCATTCTTATTTGCAGATAACTGACTTTTACTAAGACAGCAAGACGCAAACAGTCGAAAAGCATGCATTTATCTTTTTTGACAATTTGTTTGTAAATATATTACATGTCAGATTTCAACATTGCATCAAGATTCTGCAAAAACACAATCTAGTTTAGACGTTGTGAAGCGAAATGCCTTTTTGGGTTTTTTTTAAAGATTTCTCAATAAAAAATTGATTTTGACCGAGTATGGTGAGTTTTTGCTTGTTTTGTGCAGAACTTCGATCTAATTTATCACGAACAAACCATAGGCGACGCTTCTAATGAACTCGAAACACATGAAGATTCAGAAAAAGTAATTATAGAGAGTTGATAAAGAATATTCTTCAATAATTGGTTTCTAATAACACAATTGTTCGGCACTAATCATCAGGAGTATGCGTCATTACGTTCAAAAAGAACAGAAAGTAATTCATGACAATCATATTCAATATCTGCAATCCTTATTGATTTTTGTATTGTTTTGATTTCCAATATATAGTATATTATGGATATTGTAATAAATAGATGCTTAATTGTTTTAATATATCTCAATTTTCTTTGTTTTAATGATTTTTTTAAATATAAAAAGAAAAAAATTAAACATATCTGGACACTAACCTTCGATTTACTGCCGAGCTTACAGTAACTTAAAATATTTTCACAATGTAAAGTATATGTCGCTCAAAAATCGAGTATTTAATCTTCCTCCCAAATTCCCCACTTTTTTTGTACGCGCGGGTAATTGATATAGGAGAAGTTTTTTCATCTTCAAACCGAGATAAGTATATAACACAATTATTATACTAGGTTGCTATATATTAACTCGCGGGCCTTGTCGTATCCAATTTTGAGAAAATTGAAATTTTCTAAATTTTTTTAAAAAATGTTATTTTTATCCTATTCAAAAAATCAAAAATTGTAACTCAATATCTTACAGTTTTTTTTTCCTTAGCTGCCCTCACACTAACATCACATATACCTATGTAGTCTACTGCATGAATAAAGAAAAAATCCTATGTGCGGATTCGAGTTTCTGTACCTTTATTTGGTCATAGATATCTGTAAGATCTTCTGGTATCTCTCCTTTTGAGTAGTAATTAATACTTGATGGCCTTAACATTTGCGTCATAAGTGAAATTATATATTCAATTTTCAACACCTTGTTTAGACTCTAATTTTGTATATTAGCTATCATGAAGAAATGATAGCTAATAAATAGCTTACCATTTTCAAGCTCTAAATACTATCTATATGGAAAAAACATTGTTGCACTTGTTTCTGAGAGTCTATTTCACTATACACATGTGTTGAATTTGTAACACATATATATACATGCATATCACAGCAATGGGTATATATGATATAATATCAGTATATATATACAAAGGCTCAGTGTTGTGATATCACAATTTTATATTTTTTACGTCTTTCATGAAAAAAGACTCTGGGAGTAATTAATGCTAATGCAAATATGTAGATTTGGAGTAACGTCTAATAACACATATATACTTTACTACATATACTATATATCTATACTGGTTTAATTACTCTCTACTGATTCTGAGTAGAGATACAGTGTTTTTAAGGTTATAAAAAGCCCGCCCTTAACAAATGATATTAGTCTTTCAAAATATAAATCTTTTGTCATGAAAAAAGCGTCTCGAATTCTGTCGAGATTTTTGATTATTACGCTCAAAGATGGCTTGAAATAGATCGATATCTTTGAGCAAATTTGAGAGATTTCAACATTATTGCAATTTGCTAATTCATCAATAATTGTATCGTATCTAAATATTGATGTGAGAACTCCACGGTTTTCGTTATATTGGATGATATAATTGATAAATTTAAATATCGATGTTCTGCCTGTTTGATTTTCATTGATCATTGATAATTGCTCATAAAGAAGTTCCCCTTCATCTCTGTCAATAATGTATTTTGGAATATTATTTGCAAAGGCGACTTTGTTAAATACAAAAAGTTCAAAACGTCTTTTTGTGGCAATGTGTAACTTGTCATTAACTTGTGCATGGAATTTAGTAAGTTTTCAGAATTAACGCAATTTGAGAGAAGAAGATTTCTCAAGTGATCAATTTTATCGAATCCCAAATAATCAACGAGATTTCCGAATATTGGAATTATATCATCAACATGAACTTTGATAAGAATTGAACACATGACAGAGAAGTCAAATTCTGATTCAACATTGTTTTCCAAAACTTTATCAACTGGGAGTTTGGCATCGTTGATTAATAACCATGGATAATAAAGCATCTTATTTCTATTAATTGCATAGTTCCTAAACATCGCTGGGAAAAATTGATTTCTTGATGCAAAGATACAAATCTGATAAATATAATTTTCATTTTGCTCGAAGTATCTTAAAAGAAGTTCTGGATTAAATGGGAGGTTCAAAACGATATTAGAGAATAAATTAGGATCAGCTTTGGCAATAAGAATGTCAATGAGTCTGTTCAATTCTTTAGTATATTCATTCCAGTATTTTATATCACAGATTTGCTTTCCTTCAGATATCTCGTTTGGAATTTGAATATATTCTGTAAAACTTGTGTCGTAACCATTTTCCAAAAGGTCACAGAATAATTTCAAAGCTGCGGTTCTATATTGTAAACGTGAATTTTGTAGATCGATGTATTTCTGGGCATCTTTTATTTCTTTTGGAGAATTTAAGAATGCATAGAGTTCACTAATTCTTCTGTTGTATGAATCATTGTTTAAATTAATGCTTGGAGCCAATCTGTCTATGAGTTTTAACTTTCTTTCAATTGCTGCGAACATATCTTTGTTACTTTGTTGACAAAGTCTTTGAATGGAATTTAATAAGTTTCTGTCAACAGTGCCTATTGTTAATTCGTTTATATTTGCAATCTTTTTGTTGTAAACCCAATTCAAAAGAAGATAAATATGATGATCGAGGACAATATTGCGTGAAAGTGAAGCTAATAATTTGATGAATAAATTTTGGGCTTTTTCATTCGATTGAGTAAAAAGATTTGCAAAATATCTGGTTTTCTCATTAACCATGGAAAGCATTGCGAAATAATTCTCTTTGATTGAAGCGCTGTTTGGCGTGGCACTTGAATTACATTGTGTGAAGTATTCATTTGAGATTTAGCGCCAGAATTGGATGAATTAAATCCCGGAAAAAGGAAGCTTGCATGTTCCAACTCATCTGATGTGATTTCTGGTTGAGAAAGAAAAATTGATATTTAATTACCAATTGATTTCGGATTTTTCTTGATGTCCTCAAAATTTTGTATAAAGTCATCATAGATTGATTCTATATATGAAGAATCAGTTTTGGACTTTGAAGCATTAAGAATGAACATTAAATTATCAACATCTAACTTGGTTTGCATTATTTTCTTCTTAATTTCTTCGTCTAATAAATTAGGATTAGTTCTAATCATTCTAATTACGTTATTATCAAAATGCTCTGTTAGATGGAGGAAATGAGTCATCGAGTATGGTTATATATCTAATTCGCTACAATCCGAATAAAATAGAGCAGCAACAATTGCATCATTAAATAAAGCTTCAAAAACTAAGTTTGTATAAACACAACCACTTGTTGGATGCGTACCTTTGTAAATATTATCCAAAACCGGTGCAAGTTAACGAAATGTAAAAGAATCATATGATTTCTTGACATTTTTCTTAGCTTTGGTCAGCTTTTCTTTGAGTTGTGGAATTACTTGATTTGCATATGGAAATCTATTGTATAATTTAACTGATATGAATATACTTTCAATAGTTTCTTGAATATTCTTCAAAACGCCGCTTAAATATGTAGATTAGGAAAATATCATTTTTGCAACTGAATTTGTTTGTTGTGGAAAGAGAGTCTTCAGCCTATTCTGAAATTCGATGGTCCTGCCTTCAGCATTTTTCTGCAACACCGAAAGTCAAGACATTCTTGAAATAATGAAAGTGGCAAAATGTATGAAAGCAAAAAAAAATCGCCAAAATTTATAGCATGAGAGAAACTTTATATGGTGGTAAATGGACTTTATCGGAATAAAGTAGTTTATCCGTAAAAAGGGTACTTAATTCCGATATAGTCCAATATATTATAATTTTATATAGAAAAAGAATATAATTTATTATTTGCTTCTAACGAATACTTTCAAATTACTATCCGACGTTGCTGCTACAAACATAGAATCGCTGGCTGCTACAGAGAGAACACCTTCACCAAACTTTTTCTCAGAGACCCTCTCAGAAAGCTTTTGCTCACCATCTAAGAAGGCTTTCACGTAGCAATCGTGGCTGCCCGAGATGAGGGCTCCGCCAAGAGTGCATAAACAAGATATTGGTTCAGAATGAGCCTGGATGTCATCTCCTTCTGTGAATGAGATTTTTCCACTCTCAAGTCCAACAGCAAATCCACCATTATAAGATGTAACACAATAAATAAATTCATCAAACTTTTTCGTTTCTTGAATAGTTTCCTTGCTCATAATCAACAATGTTCCGTCCTGGAATCCAACAGCGTATTTCTCACCATTCTCATCAAACGCACAGGATGTCGGTGCTGATTCTGTATTAACGCAATGTAATTGTTCAAGAGTGTCTGCCGCTAAGATACGAATTGTTTTGTCTGCGCATGCTGCGACAATATATACTGATTTTTCGTGGGCAGCAACGGACCAAATCGCTTCACCTGCTTCAAAAGAATTTAATAAGTGATGATCTGCCTTTCCGTGGACAGCAAAAATATCTTCATCACCTTTACCGAAGTCAAACTGCTGGATTGTTCCGTCCAAACAGCCTGTGTACAAAGAATTTCCTTTTGCTGCTAATGCAAGAATAGGAGTATCCTTTGCGCGAATGCTCATGTACTGCTTTGGCGATGGGACTCTTTTTGGCAACTTGAAAAGAATATTTGTAAATCTAAGAGTTCCATCATCACTTGCAGAAGCGACGAACGGTTGAGTCGGATGGAAAACAACAGCGCGGACAGAGTCCACGTGGTGAACGAGTGTGTATTTGACAGCATATTCGAATTTCGTTGGGTCTTGTTCTACAGCGGATTCTTTTGTTGCTTTTGTTGATTTCTTTTTGAGTGGTTTCTTTCCCTTCTTCGCTGGTTTCGGAGCCTCGACTTGAATGTCTTTGAGTACTTTGTCCTCAACTTTCGGCGGCTCTTGTACCGGCGGAGGAGGTTCTTGAATTGGCGCTGGTTCTGGCGTTGTTTCTTGAATCTGGGGTGGCGGAGTTTCTTGCTTTGGTTCTTCTGTCGGTGGTGGTAATTGTGGTGGAGGAATTTCGATTTGTTGTTGTTCTGGTTCTGTAATCGGTTTAATTTCTTCTTGTTTGACTTCATGTGGCGGGATTTCTTGTGGTTTTGGTGGATTCTTCTCGAGTTCTTCAAGCTCTCGCTGGAGAGCAGCGATTGTAGCGAAGAGATCAGGCTTTTTCAGGAAGAATTCTTCCTTTTCCTTATTCAGCTTGGCAATGGTCTCTTCCATTTGCTTCCTTTCCTCCACCCAGCCTTGTTCGATGGCGTCGAGCTCAGAAATTTTGGCAAAAGCATCTTCTAGGCTCAACATCACCAAAACTGTCACTTTTTTATTATTGGTACTTTTTGGTATTTATTTTGTCACATTTTAATTTATGAGTAAAGGAAATCCATCGCCTGAGACTCAGCACACGCTCTCTCGGTTCTTGAATGGAATGAACGAGACGAAGATGGAACTTCCTGGGCCTGAGAAAGACCTTTTGAACGCACTTAGATATTTTACAGGAAAAATTGTTGAGCAACAACTGAGTCCGAAAGCACCTTCACATGAAATGGTGTCTGCTCTTACTGGATTAGTATATACGTTATTGAAAGACCACATTCCGAGTGAATTAATATTCTTTATGCAGCACGCCGATCGAAAGGCGATCCAAGATGAAGACTTCCTTCTATACTGCAGGAAAACATCATTACTTGAGCACATTACAGAATATCGTAATCAAATCAAAGAAAACAGTAAGACAACTAAGAAGAAGAAAAGTGTTGACGATGATCACTTAAGTGATTAACTTATTTTTGGATGTTTTTTGTATGTAATAAATTATCAATGAGTAATATTGATATTTATTTAATAAACAATATAATTAACATATACAAATACTACGTTCAATTAGCTTGTGGCCTATAGTTACCATTCAAGGCATCTTGAGGTGTAAGAACAACTCTAGCTTTATTAGAGTGTCTGAATTTAGCGGAATAAACTCTGAACAGTCTTGGGAAGCAAGCCTTTGTAATACTTTCTGAAATTTTAACTGGATGAATAAAATTGCAAGTATCGCCAAATGGACAATCTGTCTCTCTGCAAATTCCGCTCGATAGCCTCTGTATTGGTGTTAAGTGGCATTCTACTTTTCTTCCTGCATAATATTGATTGTTTAATGCTAAGCATGCAGCGTGAGCAGCATCAACTTCTCTGAAGGAAACAAGAACATTTCCATTCATGTAGTCTAATTTATTAGAAACAATGACAATATCTTCAACTGGTCCGAAACGTTGACACATGAGATAAACATCGTAATAAAACGCATCTGCAGCTCTTTGTTTTTCTGTTTCCGATATGTCAATCGTCCACTCTGGAAGCAATGCCAAAAATACTTCTGGGTCGGGATAAAGATGCTTAAAAATAACAACTCGCGACATTGGATCGTATCTGTGGACTTTGTTGCACATGTCACCTTTAGAACATGTTCCGACTTTCTCGAAAGAAACGCACAAGTTCTTATCAACTTTATCTTCAGTCATTTTTGATTTAGTAAAAAGGGGTTTGAATCTTTAATGAAGGGTTGTTATATTTTTTCCTTCTCTTGAACAAAATGTATATATTTGGACAGTATATCTAAAATAAAATAATTGTGTTTAGATTATTTTGCAAAAACGCTTTTTGTTTATACCAAAAATGTCATTTTTTATAAAGAATCTGAATAATTTTTTGACAAGTTCAAATAATAAAACTCATGTTAGTTCGCAAATAGGGAGAAAAATAGAATAGTATTCAAATTGAAAGCGATTCGCTTAAATCACACAAAAATATGTGTCATTTTTCGAAATATATTACAAAAAATTAGAATTGTTTATAGAGAATCGTTCCGCTTCCGTAAATTTTCGTAACAAAATCCAACACAAAGAGCTCAATGTCGGTTAATCATTGAAGATTATCAAAAAGATTAATGTGTTAATAATTATGTTTAATAACTTATACAGTAGATCCACATTTGGACGCTGTATCCTGTCATATGGATGAGTTGCAAAAATATGCTACTAGTAGCCTAAGTCGCGAACTTTTTATTCCATAATTGTACGACGATAAAAACCGCATGTTTAGTTTGTTCAAATGAAAATCAATATTTCTAATCCTAACGAAGACCCTTTCGAGATTGAAGTGAGCGAAGATGGTTCTGTCGGTGACATAAAAAAGGCCATTGCTGCAATTAAAGGAATTGCGTCACGAAATATTCGTATTTTCGATCTTACCAAGAAAATCGCGAAAAATAGTCAAAAAATTGCATCATTAAACATTAAAGAAGGAAATACAATCAGTATGCTCGTTATAGAGAACGAATTCCAAGATAATCGACTTGATCATAAAAAAGTTTTTAATGCTATTGTTAATAAGATTAAAGACCAAGCTAGTGATGAAGAAACAGAGACAAAAATCATCATGTTAATCGAAAATCCAAAAGTCCAAGAATTATTAGAATTTTTATCTTGCGATTCAAAATTATTCAGACAATTAGTTGACGACAATCCTATATTGCAGAATAATCCAAATCTCGAGGACTGTTTAATTCGTACTTTTGAGAACCTTGGTGCATATTGCGATCCAAAACAAGCGCCAGTTCCAATAGAAGGAATTTGTAAAGTTTTCGGAATCAAATATGATGAGAATCTTGAACAGCAACTTCAAGATCCTGAAATCTCACAAGCGTTCGAAGATATTAGACAAGGAATCAAATTGGTTGGTGGCTTGGAAGTTGTTTCCAATCCTCCACCAAAACGCGTTAAATTAGACTTAGAAAGAATATTCGCTTCTGAAATTGCGTACATGAACTCAATGGGATTCTATGATACTAAGAGAATCCTCAGATGTTTGGAAGAATCTGGTGGCGACATCAACGGCGCCATCGACTTTATGTTTATGCCTGTTAATTAAACGTATATATTATTATTTAATTTATATCTGCGTTTCAGCTCTGAACACAGTGCAAATTATTTAATTTTTGTTTATACACTTATTTTTACTATTTGACATTGTATAAAACAGCTTATAAACTTTTATCCAAATGAAAAAAATGAACAATCGCGACTAAAGCGCTTTTTAACGTGCTTTTTCTATCGTCGCATTTTTTCACAGGAACAAAGAAAGTTACGTTTTCGCTCACCAACAAAGACAGAGTCTACAATCTTTTGCCATAGGATTCTTGCTAACACGAACATTGCAAAAGATATGATAATTAATCCAAGAAGCTTCTTCTTTAGCATAAAATGATCAAATTTATTAAACGATTTCAAAATGCTCGCTAAGCGTGGTTGTTGGTCTCAGAGATGAAGAGAAAATCATCTAATGCTTTAAAAAGAGTTTTTTAGGGTGTTACGAAATTTCATAATTCCGCCATATATGGGAAAAGTCTTTATATTCAAATATATGCATATGTAGCCCGAGTGCAAGCGTTTGTTGGCTTTGCACAGATTTTCTCACGCTAGTTTTCGTGATAAGATTTTGTTTCCATTACCTGTAAGAAATTTCTATGAACTCTACATTTCAGTCCAACAACAAGCTAAATGGAAATGATATTCGTAACATACAACTGACTTTACCGCTCACTCCGATTTATTCAAAATTAATTTCGAATAAAAAGTCTTTTTCCTGCTTTTTCAATGAATGCCTCACTGACTAGGATATAACCATTCAACTACTTTTTTCACTTTCCGTGTAATTTTCGAATTTTTATATCATCAAAAAATTCCAGAAATTATATTATTTTTTGTAGCAATATATTCACAAAGTAAAGTATATTATTCTTTATTTATTATTTTCTGATTATTCTTTGTTTTTCGGCATAAAATTATGAAAGTAAAAGGCAAAAATATTTTTCAATCCTTCAAAAATTTCATCTCAATTTTTCTCAGAATCTCATGTGGCGATTTGCTAGATATTTCGTATATATAATGTACATATTATTACTAATCAAATGTTCTTATTTTTATTCAAAAATAAAATTTACTGTACGTTAAGCCCCGCGTCAGTAAATTTAATGAAAATTTGATCCAGATTTACTATTTTTCATCAAAAAGTCAAAGCATAGCATGGAATTGAACAAGTGATGAATAATGAAAAATAAAAGAGCTCTATTCAACATTCTGACATGTAACGATATTTACAAAACACTTTTCTCATTGAAACATTTCTATTCTTTAGCGAAATCTTTTGTTTTCCTATATCCGTCTTTTCCATCTTCATTCTGAATAAGGAATTAATGCGAATCCAATCAGAAAAAGCTAAAATTTCCATTGAACAATCGCACTATTGACTGTTCTAATGCCATATTTGCCAGAAAAACAGCCAATTGCTATTTTTTATGTGCTTATTGATTCATTCACTTCATCGCAGTGAATCGGAATATATTAAAATTTAAATTTAAAACACATTGAAAATTTTTTAAAGAATATTTCAATTACAAAATATGCTCTACATGTCAATATGAGAATGTTATAAATGGATCATTGAAATTTTTCTGCGGATATTGAAATTTGAATCGTTATAATATTTCACAAAATGAATGATCACGAGATTGACCTTCTTACGAGGAATAACATTAAACCAGTCGACATCATCGCTAAGGGCAACTACAGCCGCATACTCTCGTGCGTAGTCCAGAAATACTCATCGAATTTGGTATTAAAGAGAGTTCCAGAGATAGTTTTCAACGTTTCCGATATCAAATTCGTGAAGGCAGCTTCCACACCAAGGATTAACAAATTATTCAACTATTACACATATGAAGGAAAAGTTTATATCTTATATGAACAGTGCCAGTATAATATTCTCAATTATATCAAATCGAAGCAAGGTATGACAAATGAAGATAAGGTTAAGCTTACACAGGAGATGATTATGGCCGTTAAAGCATGCCATGATATAAATCTTGAGCATTCGAACCTAAAACCAACGAATTTACTCGTCGATGCTCTTGGAAGGATCAAAGTTACAGATTATGGCCTATCATATATCTGGAATGATGATCCAAGAAGCATGAATTACAAAGGATCGCGTGTTTTTCTCGCTCCTGAAGTACAACATATTCAAGGCCGATGTTTAGGCGCTCGGTGTCACTTTGTTCTACATTGCTGTTGGACAGTTACCATTCGTGTCAAAGGATCCTGAGCTTCTCATCAAGACAATACAGAGCGACGTCTTCTTGGAGGGAATGGTGGAGGATCCGCTTCTCAGAGAATTGATCAATCACTCTTTGACTCCAAATCTGGAAGAAAGATGCACATGTGATGATTTACTAGAAATGCCTTATTTCGATATCATCAAGAACACTCCCATTCAGTTGCACCAACTTAAGCATAGAGCATCGTTGAAGTGGAGCAGAGAAATTGTAGTGAAGCACAACAGCTCGAAGAGATCCAGTTTAGAGAATAAGGATAACAATATTAGCCTTGACTTGGCACATGAGACCTTCAGCTCTCAACGAGTTTTCGATTTGCATAAGATCACCTATTAACTTGTATTATTCTGTTATTTATTGTTTCAAATACATAAACTCATAATATATTGTTCATTTTCTTTCTTTCTCTTATTGGAAAGTATTTTAATAATTTACAAAGATATAAAACAAAAATACAAAACAATATAATCATTAGTTAATCTTATAGATAGAATGAATGAATTCTGCACTATTGCACTTGGTCAAGAGCTCAGTATCATCTTTCATTATATCCCACACCGCAAGAGCGAACATGTTCCATGTGTCAACGACCTTTCTTCCCCATCTGCTCGTGAGAACAGAAGTTGAGAATAGGTTATGGTGAAGGAAGAGGAATGAGATCAGTATATCGCTTGCATTGGAATTCATCATGGATATGTGGATCATTGGCAACAAGTATTTCTTTGGCTGTTTGTCACATAAGCTGATAAGAGATTTAACAAAGTCCATAATCAAAACTAATCTCTTTCCATATTTCAGTTCACCAATATGAGCAAGTCTTGTTGCAAGATTCATGATTCTAACCATTTTATCTCTGATATATTCTTGACATGGATGTGTTGGCCAGATTTTTTCGAGCCAGTCGTTAGATAATGCGAGGAACTTTCTTGGACCATCGAACTTTGAGTTTATATTAATATTAATCGAGTCCAATGCCGTGCAACCGATAGCAAAGTAGTTATGTGATGAAATCTGATCTCCTCCAACGATCTTCTGCATTGCCGTTGACAAGGAGTCATCAATGCGATGCCTATTTTTGAGAATTTTTCTTCTAATATAATTTCCAGCAAACCTGAAGAAGAGAGTCTGCATGTTATCATCAATGGCAGACTTGAGATCTCTCTGCCTTGATTCGTGCTCAGCGAGTAAGAAGCTTGTTTCAAGAGTATTGTAGTTATTAAGGTATTCATTGAGGATAGACTTCAAACAGTATTTTCTGAATGATATATCGTTAATAAGACTGAGATTGTACTTCGGGTCATTGATTAATGCGTAAACATCCATCGAATTTCTTTTTGCTTCCATTTGTACAGCGCGATAGAGTCTGTTGTAGTTATCATTATCTTCAATTGAAACGTTTGGCGGTGATTTGTTGAAGAGAGACTTACAGATCATTTCATCTTGTGAAAAATCGAAAATTGGGAAGATTTCCATTAGATAAGCGTCGAATCCGTGTGTAATGTTGAGATCTGATTGTGGCGTATATTTAAAATCTGGAGAAGATTTGAGAATATCTGTTAAAATCGAAAGATCAAAGTCGCATAAGATGAATGGAATTCCGTGTGACCAAATTGAGCAGTTCACTGATGGAATAACATCCAAGAAGCGCTTGTGATCGCGTATTATGTTAATCAATCGTTGGACTTTTAGCTTTTGATCAGATTTCTTCAACCAACTGAAAAAGTTAGTTAAAATTTTGTTGAAACCTGGATGTGGAAGATACTTAGAGGCGACTGATGCAGCGTTGAATCTATTAGAAAATAACCGATCGACTAAGAAAGCTGCAACACGAGCAGGGAACGTCATCGCGTATGAAGCGAAAACATTTACGTGGAATTCTGTAAGGTGGCATAAAGAACTTGTTAAACACGACGTGAAATGCGTGAAAAGGAATTCGTTATCAAATTCTCGTGGAAACTGTGAATAAGCTTCAGTCAAAGATGCCCAAAGGCGTGTGTAGAAGATCGGCACAGCTTTGAAATAAGATTCAATAAGATTTTCGATGAATGAGTAATCTTTTGATTCATACATCAAACCAATAAGGAACAAAGACGCAGATCTTGAGAACTCCTGTCCCAAGAAGTACGAAAAAATAGCAGGAAATGTAGAATACGCGAAGTAATTTTGGCCTGCCGTATCTTTTTTGAAAAATGACGAGACAGCATTAGACAAGTCGAGTGGCTTTTCATAGATTTGTCGAATTTGATATGCTAGCGTTTGAATGAAGACCTGTGGGTAACGCGCTGTCGCTCTGGGCGGCTGATTGTAAATATTGTGAAAGATTCCAGGAACTTTCGTTGAGCTGAACAACTTAGAGTTGTCAGATGCAAATAAGTCCATCAAAAAGCATCCACGCATCATCCTGAGGTTTTTGATAAACAAAGATATCACTTTCTTGCCCAAAACGCCAGCAGCAGATCCCATTTTGAACCCTCCGAGGTTGTGAAACTCTTTGACTATTTCTTCAAGCTCATCGAGACTCATTTCCGCCTCTGATGACATGCAAAAAAATTGTGATCAAACCACACATTCTCAATTTTGAATGAGTGAAAGTCACACACATCAAATTTTTATTAAAATAGCATTTATATATATAGCCATAGATAAAAATTGAAGAAAAATTGTTTTATTCTGTTTCTTTAGTGCCTTTTTGATAAGATTTTCTCCAATTCTGTGATAATTTTTATCCATACAATAAATTATTGTTAATTATTAAGATGTTTTGAAAAATTCAACTTTACATCGATCAAAAGTGACATACAAAATTTTGGAGATAAATTTAGATAAATAAACATTTTTACAACCAAAAAAACAAATACAATAGGATTATATTGATGTGAACAGAGGCTTCTTCTCGCAATCTTTCGGTACAGCCTTCGCTTTAGCGACAGATTGCGGGAGATCGACAGTTAGATAGCTTTGAACATGCCCTGAAAATTTTTGCAACCTTGAAATAGATCTTATTGCGGCTAATGTTGACATAAGGTTTTGAGGTCCGCACTTTTCTAAGTTGAACCCAGACTTGAGGATCTTCTTCTGGGCACGAAGCAAGTCAAGTCTCATCCATGTGTTCTTGTTTCCGAGTGCGCCTAAGACGGCTTCTTCGACGCCGTGCCTTAAGAGCTTTGGAGTCTGGCAGAAGCAGTATCCACCGCAGACGAGTGAGCTGAGCTTCCTGGCCCACTCTTCCCACTCCTTGTTCTGTCTGAATGTGTCACCGAGTGCTCTGGCTTCGATGACATCCTTCTTCATCGACTTGTTCTTAGCTTCGAGATCCTTGACAGACTTATGAAGTGCTGCAGTTTCGTCGATGACCTTCTGAACAGAATCGACGATCTTGTCGCTTTTTCTGGCTTGCAGGAGCTTCCTGACAGCTGCTTCCTGGAGAAGTAACTCAGTGTATTCTTTCTCGACTGCTGTGAGATGCTGCATTCTTTCGTGAACGCCGCAGAGGACTTCCTGTGCACCTGATACAGTGAAGTTCTCTGGAGGCTGAGCAACAGAGAATAGTCCGAAAACATATTCAACAAGTTGCGATGTCTGCTTTTCAAGAGCAACACGCTGCTTGTCGAGCTTTGTTTGGCATTCAGTTTCAATCGACATTGCGCGGACCTTGAATTGGCTTTCAGCAATAGAAAGTTCGCGCTTGAGACGCTCTTCAGTTCCAGCAAGTTTAGTTGCAAGAAGCTTGTTTTCAACTTGGACAGAACTCATTGCTGAGCGTGTTTGTGTTATCTCTGATTGAAGGTCAGATATAATGTTGTTAAGTTCATTGATCTTCTGAAGTTTTTGTTCGGATGCAACATCATTTGCTTCAGTCATATCTTGCATCTGTTTCTGCGTTGCCTTGTTCTCTGCAATAGCTTTCTCCTTTTCCTGCTTCGCCTTGTTGATCCTTGCTCTCGATTTCTCGATTAATTTAGTCATTGTCAGTGCAGCAGCATCCTTATAGTCAGAGTAGTTATCTTCTAATGCCTTTTTCTCCTTCTTGACGCGCTTGAGTTCAGCATCAGACTTAGCGATCTCTGATCTCAATGTTTCGCAGATCTCACCGAGATCGTTGACTCTCTGGTTGAGATTGTTATTGTTCTCCTCACTCTGGTTATATTTCTCCTGCAACTTCTGTGTTGTTGTTGCAGCTTCTGTTGTAAGCTCAGAAATGCTCTTCTGGAGTTCGTTGATCTTTTCAAGATATTCTGCTTCTGATTTAGCGTTTTCTTCCTTTAATTCGTCGAGTTCTTGAATGATCTTTTGTCTGTCAGTTTCGACATTGAGGAGCATCTCCTTCGACTGCTGGAGCTCATTTGACTTGCCCTCGAGTGCGTTGATGACGGACATGCTGTGATCTGAGTCATCATCATTATCAATAGTATCAATGAGTTCCATATAGTCGTGATCATCTTCGTTTGCTGCCTTCTTGATAATTAAGTTTCTGAGAGAGTGTATTTTCTTACGGAGTCTTTCATTCTCTTCGCGTTCTGCGTCAAGCTTATTAGCGAGCTCTATTGTCTCATCCTCTACTTGGCAAGTGTAGTCCTGGCGATTATTCGCAATATCGAATCTCAATTGCTTTATTTCAGCAATTTGATGAACGCACTGATTCCTGCATTCATTGCTGTACTTCTTCAATGCGAAGTTTGCTGCAATGCTTTGTGTCAATAAATGGAAGAGCAGTGATTCCTTTTCTGACATTTCCTCAGCTGTAAACTGCTCCAGGAACTCAGATACATCAGTTGTTGACTTGATTGGATCAATTTCGAGGAGTAATGAATCTAATAATGTTTTTTCATCAACAGGAACAATATTGTTATCTTTCATGTAAGATTTAACTCTGGAGACTTGCTCAATAAGAATTTTCCTGTAATCTTCGAAGTTATATGGTTTGATAATCCATTGCGCTTTATCTTTAGATTCTATGAGTGAATCGATGAAACGGATGTTTGCAGATACAATTTCAAGGAGTTTGTTGTTGATGTATGTACTGTCAGCACAACCAGATGATGCGTTCTCGGCGATATTTTTAGTTTTGTTGTGATAATGTTCTGACAAAACAGAGATTGTCTGCACAATGCGGTCAATGTATGGCCTTTCAACATCCTCTATGATAGACTTAACTATGTCAACAACTTCCGTTGGAATCACGTTAAGAACAGAATCTTGCAGTGTCTGCATGTCATAAGCGATTTGCATTGCTGGCTTCATGTTGTTGATTTGCATTTTGAGTAAATTATTCTCGTTGTGTGCGTTCGAGAGGTTATCTGAAACATTTTCGAATTTGTCAGAGAGATATTGGTTCATTTGTATTAATTTCTGGATTGCTATAACGAGATTTTCGCGTACATCTGTTTCTTGCTTCAATTCGTCTGCTTGTTTCGTGAATTGTCCAGAAAGGTCTTCGAACAAACTGTGAAGCTTCAACACTTCGTCCTCGCGAGTCTGAAGCTTAAGCTTGAGCATTTCCACTTCAGGGTTTCGTTCCATGGTGACCGTTTGTTTCTGCATTTTTTTTTGTTTTATAAAAATTAAACGGCCACCAATTTTTCATATTTTACAATCATTGCAGATTATGATATTGTATGTCAATAGAATCACTTTTCTCAATATAATGCTGAATGAAAAATCTATATTTATATCTGATTATAAAAAATGTATTTTTGGAGACTTTTATATATCTCATCATATAAAGAAAAGTTATTACATAATGTGTCTTTAATAACAGGATCTAAAATGATAATATATTATTTGAATTAAAATTTGAATGATAATATTCATGTAATATAATGTATTTCAATATGAAAGAAAAATTATATATTCTGGGTTAAAAAACACATTGATTAAACATACAAATACATACAAACATTTATAATTATGCTTTCAACAAAGGAGGCAGTTCAGGAAGCTCAGATCTACACACTGGGCATATATATTTGTGCTCAATCCATTGCTTCAAACATGCATAATGTAGGGTGTGATTACAAGGAGTGACGATTGGGTCTCCCATTGTTACAGGGAGGAGGCAAATCGCACATGCTGCACCTTCTGGAATATTCTTTGTAGAGTATCTTGGCTTTCTGCGTGATACAATGAAATCAGATAAATATTTTTGGAATGTTAAAAATAAAGTCTGCAAAATAAGTGCAACAAGTACTAGTACAAATGTATTTGGTGAGTACGACTTGAACATGCCTAGTTTGTAAAGAAAACAGTAACAGAAAAATAATATACGAGATAGTGATGAATATATCAAAACACTAACTCCAGGAGATACATTGAATCCTGTATTAAAGTTAAGGAATATCTGCACACTCCAAGGAAGTGTAGCAATGAATAATGGAAGAAATGAAAAAGAATTTGTTAGTTTCGAGCAAACAAAGATAGAAACAAAACCTAGTATCACGTACGAGATCGCTGAAAATGTTATCGTTTGCTTTGGAATCGCGATCACCGATCGAATTATTTGTGGCATCGCTTCAACGATGAACAACGCGAGGTAGAATACAACAAGAAAGTATACGAGATAAGGAGGCGATAGTTCTGCAATGAATTTATCAACTAAACATGAGATCATTGATGTGTCAAAAGACAACATTAGGATCATTGCTGAGATTGATATCAAATTACGATCTATTAATGATTTAGGGAGCTTTCGTAAGTTTACCCATGATAAATGATTCAAGAGTAAAATTACAGCTACAAGGACGCAAAATTTTGATGCCTCTGCACGTAATGACTGAATTCTAAGATATTGACCTGTGAAGTAGTAAGATAGAGCGATTGAAGTAAAATTTCCACGAATATTTCGTGGAAGAAAAAGGTAATCACCGCTTGAGTAGTTATCAAATTCTTCGTACTTCATAATAAAGCGTCTAAACGAGTCCAAACCCGAACTTTTGTAAATGTTTAAGTATGTAAATATTTCTTCTGTTGATAAATCGCTTTCAAATATTGATTTAAAGTATGAAAGATTAGTGCATGTATCATTCAAAGGATCATTTGACCATGATCCTATTAAAATTGTTGATTTAAAATTCGAATTATGGAATCCACATACTTTTATCGACTTTAAAATATATACATTCTTTGTTTCATCTCGAAAGGAAAGTGTTCCATTATATCCTGTATACTCTAGTTCGCTGTAATTTGTTTTGAGATACAAAATATATGTTGCTGATTGAGCTTCATTCAGGAAATCATTGATATATGAAACTTCAGACCAATTTCCACTTATAGCATAATCATAATCGAATGCTCTTTGTTTCAAAAGCAGGAAACAAAGAGAAAGCATTCGAAAATTTTTGTAAATTTTATCTTAATCCAAATTAATTTGATTTAATTTGTATGGAAGTAGTACACTGAGTGGGATTTGCCATGGAAGTCCAAAATTTTGTCCACCCATGGCAAATCCCTACTCTGAGAATATCCATAATCATAATTTCCCTAATATATATAAAATAAACAATTTTCCTATAATTTATATCGAAATCCCAATAATTTCTTATAATTTGTTATTAAAATATATTGTTTAATTAATAATTAAAATTCTTATGGTAGGGCTTTATTAATGGTTTCCTGAAATTTGTAAAATAAAAAAATATTTTATATATTTTTTTCTCTAATAAATAATGGAGTACTCAGGCAACCATTCAAATGATTGCATTCCAACATTTTCTAAAATGTTGGCAGAACAAGATATTCTTAATTTAGCACAGGAAAAATTTAATGAAGAGTCATCTACCTTTCTAGAAAAAGCGACAAGTTTACATATCAAAATGTCATATAAACAATAAAAATTTGACAAGTAAAATTATTTATTCCAATTTATAAGTAAGTTTAATTTCCTAAAGTAGATGATGAAGAAAATGTCAAATATAAATTATATAGGATTTATAAAAATCTTTTGAAAATTACAGGATGTGCTCATGAAAATATTTCTGAACTAAAACGTGCTAAGAAAAATAAAGTTATAACTGTCTTAAATAATATCATATTGAAACTTAACAAATGTGATTTGGTATTACACGCTTAGGACCAATATTAAATATTAGGCTGCGACAAATTTATAATTTGTCACGCGAGTGTTTTCTAAAATATACAACTAAAACAAAAAGCAAAATTATTAATCCTATTTAATAACAATAAAAATTAATTTTTAACGTTTTAGTCAAGAAGTCCCCCATGAACCAACATCCCGAACAACATCGTCAGTATTAATCACAGGTTTTCTATCGCCATTATTATTCACACCAAATTCAAATCCAACTTTTGGTAATGTTCCCTTAAATTTATCACCGAATTGAGCACCGAAAGAACTTGCTACAGGTTTAACAACATTATCAGTTACCAATTTAAGCCCAGATTTAATTCCTCTGCCAATTTTCATAGCAACATCTTTAAGCTTTTTCCAAAATCCCTGACTTGCATCTAATGTAAACTATTCAAAAATATAACCTTATGGGATGAAATTTGACTTTTGCAGGAAGTTTAGAGAAACCTGGTGTGAATTTGAATAAAAAATTTTATATACCATGCTACTTCTATTTATATGCTAGATGTCTGCGGTATCAGATTTGATAATTTCATAATTTATTTCAACTCAAAAAAATTCACAAAATTCGGGTTCTGATGAATTATTTTAACCTCATTTCGCACAGTCCTCCTTGATCAATATTTTCATGATCTTCTTTGTTATCTAACAACTAGATTTTTTTTGGATTGGGGTATACATAGGAGATATCTTCTAATTCCTATTATTTACCTGAGAAACAGAATGCCGAAATATGCTGAAAAAAGCCGAGACTTGCATGTAAAAGTGACATGTCTGTAAAGGACATTTATGCCAAAATAAGCACATTTTAAGGAAATCAATGACTGCATCATTACTAAAATAGTTATACTTTGGATCATTCAATTTCTGCATGAATATATTTTGGCTTTCTATTGCACGTTGCGCGTATCTGAAAAATGGTACCCAATATATTACATCTTCTTCACATCGATAGCTGAAAGCGTCTTCTTTCCTTTTTTTGAAGTATGTCCTCTGGATAAGCGTAATATTTGCTGTTTTCAATCATGAATGCCAACAATCCTGTCACGAACTTGAATTCACTTGAAGATGTGATAAACTTTTCAACTTCATTTACGACATGGTGAAATGATTCCAAGTTCATGCTCATAATCTGTTCTTCCATCCTTAAGAACTCTTTGTATTCTTCAGGTACAACTACTTCTGAAAGCTTCTGTATCTTTAGATTGTCATAGAAAGATCTGCTTTCAGTCATTGATTTAAATGAAATTTGAAAGTAAATTTAATTTGGTAAATTTCTAAAATATGATTTTTCTTTCATAATAATATCACGCATCAACAGCAAATGTATATTTCATATTTATAACCAATGGATGGACCTCAGGAGGTTTTTGACAAAAATATAAATGATCAATTTTACAAAAATTAACCTTATATTTTATCGTCGAAGTCAAGGATTCCCAAATATCTGACTTGCTCAAGATCCTTAAAGCCATCTGATATGTGATGATTCCAAGGCTCCACATATCAGTTATTGAATGGCTGTCATTAAATAAAGGCATGATAATGTTTTTGTTACCTCCTTCAACTGTATGAATAAAGGTTTGATTAGTAATTATGCTTCCCATCAATTTGAGATATTCAAAACATTATCTTAATCCATATTTACATACTGCATCAATCAATGATAATTATTTATCATCATCTTGATTAATGCCAAAGGAGTCTTTCATTGTTTCAAACTGGAGTTCTTCAAGTTTGTCCCATTCAACTGAGTTTTGACTTTCTTGAACCATTTTATAAAGAATATTTAAAAATGAATATTTAAAAATGCATTTTGCTCATATAAATGAAGAACAGTCTATGAGGAATGCAATAACTGCAGGATTGGCGGTATTTTCTTTCAGTTTATCACAGAAATCGAAATAGATATTTTTTATTGAATTTGATCCTTTTCCGGTTGGTTTTGTGTCAGAGACAGCATTACATCTTCGACTTTTTTGAACAGTAAGCTAGCGAAAAATGCCATTTTTTAAGCCGGCTTAAAAGTGAAATAGACAATAATTGACTGATGTGGCATGATGCTCGATATCATAACTCACAAATTTCGCTTGATTTAAACTTTGATGTTTGAAATTCAATTAAAGCAGCAATGCTTCAGTATTTCATAATTACAGCAAATTCAACTTTAAAATATAATTTTACTTTGGTTTTCTCAAAAAAGATTCTAAAAGTATACTATTCCACACAAATTCCGTGTAAGGATTGAATTGCACATGCTTATTCGGTTATATACAGCTCATTATCAATGCATCTTCACCAAATCACAATTAATTAATTATGGCAACAATCATTCGCGCGATACAGTGTATATTCTTGTCAATTAGTTTGAATACACGTGCATCACATTATTTCTATAATGAGTGCGATAATGAACTCGAATTTAAAAAAGGCTACAAACAAAATTTATTATGGAAAAAATCATATCAACAAAATGAGGATAAATCGATCTTCTGGGATGTATACTTCGAACTAAAGTTAGTTGGAATCAAATGAACATCTTTCAAAGGAGGACTTTTAATTTGAAGTTTTCGCTCACGGATAAGATTCCAATCAATACCATCAAAATACTTAGAGCTCTGTATCTTGTCAAGAGATAAGCGTTCTTTGGGGTCCTTTTTCAGAATATGTGAAATTAAATCTTTTGTATCTGATGTCGCGTGTTTTGGGAATTTCAGATCATCATTTAGAATAGAAGATGCTGTGTGTTCTTTGTTTCGCCCCGAAAAAGGTGTATATCCAAAATTAATTTCGTATAAAAGAATTCCATATGCCCAAATATCGATCATATTCGTATATTCCACGTGTTGAATCATTTCCGGTGACATGTATGACATAGTACCGCATATTTCAGATGATGATGCGCTTTCAATCGAGAAGCCGAAATCTGTTAATAATATATGGCCATCTTGACTCAAAAGGATATTTTCAGGTTTGAGATCGCGATATATAACGTTGTGGGAATGTAAAAACTCTAAAACAACAAGAACTTCGGCCATTATAATTTTGATATCTTCAGCAGTACGATTTGGAGTTCTACTCATCCAAAAATTGAGATCACCTCCAGGCGCATATTCTAAGCACAGCGAAAACCATTTGTTATTCTGAACAACACTTAGTTTTTTGATTATCATTGGGTGTTGAAAACGTGTAAGGAAAGAATTTTCATTCCTCAATGACTTTATTGAGGCCTGGCTGTTTTTGTCAGCGGTTTTTAAAACAGCTAAGCGACTTGTGCTTGTATTTTGAACTAAATAAACATTTGACGTGAAGCCAGAGCCAATTTTGCATATAATCGAGAAGTCATCGTATTTATCTGTTATACCCGAATGTTCTAAAATCGTTTTGAATCTAAATTTAAGTTGTTTGATGAGATTTTGATTTTTTGAACAGAGAATGATAGATTCTAGATTAGAAAACTTCAATTCTATGGCGTCATTTTCAAGTTCAGATATCATTAATGCCTTATTCATTGGATATTGTATATCGTTATTTTCATATTTTTCGTCTCGACTTATAATGAAGGTGTTGTCATCGAAGAAAACCTTTCTGCGCATCCATATTCCTTTCGTTGCGCCTTTTCGACTTAACCAACCTTCAAACATTTCGACTCTCAAAAAAATAAAAGTGACACTGTAAGATTTTGTAAAGTGTCGATTTTTTTAGTTTACAAAATCAAATGACAAATCAACTAACCATCGATATAACTCTTCTAGGAACAGGCACAAGCGGCGGCATTCCGTTTCTCAACTGCAATTGTGAGACTTGCACGTCGCAGGATCCATTAGATCGAAAATATAGATGTTGCGCTGTATTAAAGATCTCAAATGGAAACAATTTACTCATAGATTGCGGCACAGATATACGCAAATGCCTCATTCGAGAGAACATTACTCACATTGAGGGAATATTAATTTCGCATTTTCACGCAGATCACGTGCATGGACTTCCTGATCTCGTTAAATTCTACAAAGGAACACCAATACCGATATTCTGTAATGATGTTTGTGCTTGCCAATTGGCAAAAAAATTCGGACCATTAGTCCAGGGCGAAAACAGGAAATTCAATATCACCATTCCTGTAGACCCATTTTCAGTATGCGGTGTAACATTCACTCCGATCCCAATCGATCATGGAAAGCTCAAAATTTATGGATACAGATTTGGCAACGCATCATATATCACAGACTGCAAACATGTACCTTCCGACTCTTATAGCATCATCAACGGAACAGAAATTCTTGTTCTCAATACACTCACGCTCACTGATCATTCAACACATTTAAGTCACCCAGAAACATTAGAAGAGATACGCAAGATTCAACCAAAGTATGTGTACTTGATTCACGTCAGCCACATGCATAACCATCAATGGATTCAAAACTATTTTGATGAGAACAAGCTAAATTATCCTGAAACAAAAGATATTTCCATCACTGTAGCATATGATGGCATAAAACTTGAAAGAATCACAGCATAAGTATTAGCCATTATACTGGCATCAATGAAATCAGCTTGTTGATATTTTGCATTAACTTTTGATAATCAATCTCTTTGTACTGTGAAGCTTAGTTTTTTACATTATTTTTAAGATATATTTGAAAATCATATATCATTAACGATTGTAACATAATCTAAATGTTTAATGTATAAAACAGACTCTATTTTTAGTGGCAATTTGCTTATGACCTATTGATTATAAAGATAGAACGATTTTTTGGAAATTAAGGGTCGACTCTTATTAAATTGTAAGCTGTAAAATAATTTCTTTCATAAATAAGAAATAAACCAAGAAAATGTAAATCCGACATCGTTCATCGGTTAGGATAAGCGGTTTTCATCCGCTGGAGCGGGGTTCGACTCCCCGTGTCGGAAAACTTTTTCTTTTTTTTTCTGCCATGTAAAATTAATTTTTCTAGCGTCAAAAAAATTTTATGAAGGCGAAAAATATCGAGCCCTCTTTAATGGTTTCCGGAGACAATTCATGTGGACAGCTCTGGTGCAAGAAAGAAACACAAGTCACTGCTAAATTCATTAAATCTAACTTATTTCCATACGAATCTAAATTATCGCGTATAACTCAAGTATCTGCATGGAATCAATCTATTGCATTCGTTTTCGATGACTTCAAGATTATATTTAGATTAGAAAATGGTACTATTCACGAATTTTCAACCGGAATTTTACGCCAAATCTGCTGTCTTGAAGATAACGTTATTGCTCTTCAATTTGATGGCAAGATTTACAGCTGCGCGGATAAAAAATACTACAATACAGCTGGTTATACACAGATTGCTGCCTCAAATAATTTTGTTGTCGGCTTGAATAGCTCAGGCAAAGTTTATCTCCTCGGGCCTGTCGATTCCGCGGAGAAAGAAATCGGCTCTGATGCTAAAGCGATCTGCTGCACAGCAGAAAATGTATTTTTGATCAAATCTCAGTGTATAACTGTTTGGTCTGAAGAATCCACGAACGACATCGAAACATCAACAACTATTATCGCTGGCTATGGATCAGAAACAGAAGCATTGTTTATAGATTCCGAAGGAAATCTTTGGCACTACGATAGTGATGCTTTGCTTCAAGTATTTGGACTTCCACCTGTAGTTTATGCAGCTGTTGGTGTTCAGCACTATGCTGCAATATCATATGATGGTTCCTTATATACTTGGGGATTCAATCCATCTGCACAGCTTGGAATTGGAAGTGATAAGCCTTCTAATGATCCATATCATGTTCTTGATAATGCTAGATTAGTAGCATGTGGAACACACCACACATTAGCTATTTGTGGTGCTTTACCAGAAGTTCCACAGAACTTTAACACAAAGGTAATGTTGAAATCCGCAAAGCTCTATCCTAACCAAAAGTCTGTTGTATCTCGTGCCGAACTTTTATATTAAATTTGATTTTTATGAATTCATGTTAAAACTCATTGACACAATATTTACCTATACGGTAGCAGCTTATATTCAAAATAATAATCAATCATTTAATTATAAAATATTTTTTAATCATATCATTGTAAATTGAGGGTTGACCATAAATCACTTTGTGTAGTAATATATCATGAGATGAGTCTAAGATTCTTGCTATATAAAAAATGAAAATTCACAAATTAGAAATTAGCGAACATTTTCAAGGCAAAATTGCTTAAAATCATAAAATATATGTAAATAATATGTAAAAATGAAGTCTTAAAAAATTCCGAAATTTTAGAAAAAAAATGTTGTGTTATCTTTTCTCAGCTTCTCACGCATACAGAATTTGCCCAGAAAAGATTCCAAGCAAAGACGATCTTTACTTCGACAAGAGCATCAAGGCCGAACACTGGACATATTTCACAATTAGACTCAATGACACACAAATCGGCGTTAGGGTCAACCTTTCGTCATCCGGCAACGCGTCATTTTACGTCGGAAAGCACGGAAAGTGCCCATACAAAGAAGAAAAGCCATTTTTCAGAGGTGGCAATGTCAAAAACAAAATTTTCACAATCTGGAAGTATTCTTCACTCAGTTTCCCGATAGGAATTTACGCAGACGAAGAAACAACAGTTGTGATGTCCTTCTCGCCAATTAAATTTGAGATTCCTGATTGGAGAGAGCACGTCTGGAAGCTTTTCGCTGGAATTGCCGTAACATTCACTGTTTTCGGTTACTTGTATGATCATATTCCATTCTCGAAACTCATGTTTTGGAGGAGGAAAGATAAGAGAAGGAGGAGACATAATAAGAAGTTCTAAGATATAGTTCTTAAGCTTTGATAGAAATCCCCATCATAATGTTAAATAAAATGTATAAGTTTTAACTCATATTTCTATTTTTATACAATTCACATTATATAATTCAAAATCATTCCTCATATCAGATTTGTATTCTCATTAAATATCTATTCCTAGAATCTGCACAGATATTATTGAATTTATAAAAAATTTTAAATTAATTTGTGCTACACACATAAATAGCTGATAGAAATAAGATTGAAATGATTAATGATAGTAAGAATTTATCAAACAAAGATTATTGTGAAGTTTCCTTCACCGAACCGAATAATTCTATATTACACAGTCCCAAATAATGATTTCCGCTTGTGTTGACATCCACCTGCCTCAGGCGGATGTATCTATAATATCTCGGTTTCAAGCACTTGAAAGTTCCAATAGCGAATGAATTATCAAGAATTTCGCTGTTCCTTTGTTCATCGATTGTTGTCCAACTTTGGAAATCATTTGATCCTTCAAGATTCCAATTCTTCAAATGACTGAACACATTTCCATCTGACTTGATTGAATACCATGTTGGCGCAACATTCTTGTTCAAAAAGTCAATCATCACCCATGAATCAGGTTGATTCCTCGTATAGAACCATCCGTTCCATTTATAATCCAATATCATCCACGGCTGGCTTCTTTCCTTACTGCTGCTCGTGACTTCAACTAGATTTGCACTGTGTGGATTCTGTCCGGACTCAACTTTCATACTATTCAGTATTCCATCGAATGGATTGCCTGTGAACTCATATGTTTTTATCCTTTCGTCAACTTCATTGTTCTTGTTGTTAACACTTGAAAAGTATCTATTTGCGTCTAAAGGCGGCTGAACTATATCATGTCTGAGGCGTTCACATATAGCACACCACACAGGACCTGTTATATTGCTGTGATTCACGAGTTTAAGAAATCTTGTGATGCCTGATGTAGAAACGAATTCGAATGAAACATTTCTAAATAAAACTGTTGCATTTGTGTTTGAATTATGTTGGCATATATCGAAAATTAGCTCTACCAACCAGTCCTCATTCTCAATAAGCAATTCTGGACTAGAAAGGATTTGATCAAGAACATCTATTTCTAAAGCTATAAGTTCTGATCTTGATATGTATGAAATGTTTTTCGCTGCATAATTAATTTCGTTTGTAATGTTTAAACCGAATTCTAACTTTGTCTTAATTATATTCAAAATATTTTGAGTCGAAAATGTTGAATTTGTTAGCAAAACTTGGTCTGTGTAGTTAACTAAATCGTGGTTTTGTAGTGCAGTTGCGATTTCTTTAACATATGGCGCAATTTGTTTGGAAATTTCAAAATTTTGGCCAGAAAGTAGGTTATTCATGAAAACATCGATAAAATGTGGGTTGGGGCACGTTGTTTCAATCGTAAAACTTGTGAAAAATGAGTCTTCCTTCATCATTTTCGCAATTATTGGCGAAATGAAGGCCGCAATATGCTTAGAGCAGTGAAAATCAATGCTACACACGTTGATAATGAAGATGTCCTCCTCGCTGACAGGAAGAGAAGCGATATTTGAGAGGCCAGAGGAAGATAAAGCGAAATTCATTTTTTAAAAGAATTTTAGACCAAACTTTCACTGAATTTTTATGAAGTTTATTTTATTGAGGGCATAAAATATTATAACAGGGATAAATATTCCCGATATCAAAACTACAAAGCTAAGACTCCTTCCTTATCAGAATGTAATAAAATTTTCTTGCAGTATCTTTGTATTCAACTTCCAGCCTTGATTTCGCTAATTATAATTTAGACAATTTGCATTTAAATATATTTCAATTTTAAGCTTAGCTATCAGAATCATAGCTCTGCTAGAGAGTCTATATTGTTATGCTATAATATTATAATATCTAAGAATTTTGAAAAGAGTTTTTGTAATCAAACATCTATTGAGTATTCTTTATATTTAAAAACAAGATTTGTTGAAGTTGAATCAACTAAATAAGAAATCAAAGCTTTGTGTAGTTTCTACAAGATAAATATTAATATGTAAAGCGTTGTTGGCTAAGATATTCTAATAAATTCCATCCAGAAACATAAAAAACATAATAATATTCAGTCTTCAAATAAGCTATTGAGTGAAGAATCAGCGACAGCAGCTTGGAATTTAAGTTCATTTTGATCATCATCTAATATATCCTTAATTGTTTCTATTAACTCTTCTGTTATATATGTTGTCAAAGCAAATTTTGAATCGTTATCTTCGAATTCTTGGCATATTTTCGAAATACATTGTAAAACATGAATTGAAATTGTTGGATTCGACATATTCAGCCAATCTTGTATGTACAAGAAAATTCCCTTTCTCACGAAGTCATCAACAAAGTTAAAATCTTTGTAAATGAGAACAATGCAAACAAGTTGAATGATTTCCAATTTCAATGCAAAGTTATAAACATCCAAATTGTTCATCAAGTTATCCATAAATTCAGAACTAATAAAATCTCTCGATACATGATAAGAGTTCTGTATAATAGAGTTCAGCAGTTTGATCAATGCGATTTTATAAAGTTCGATGTGTTCTTCAAGAATACAAATCATTAACTGATTTGCAATATTCCTTATTATACCCAATCTTCGTTCTTGTTCTATTTCACACATAAATCTATCTACCCATTGGAATGAATTATCACATTTATATAATAAAAGGCCGAGTGTTAAAACATTATTCTCTGATATCAGACTGCTTTCATCGCTGTAATTGAAGTCAATTCTTGATATGATATCTACAAGCAAAGATTGGTCAAAATACTTATAAGAAAGCAGAACAAAGAAGTGAATATAGCTCTCATGAATATCGTGACCATAAACTTCAACAATATTAAGGAACAAATCAAGTTTTGCATCATTCATAAATGCGATTCCAAAATCAATATTATAATCAAATAAATTTGATAAAATACAAAGAGACTGATGGCAAATAGTGAAATCACCTGAACTGAGAAGATTTTTAAGTATAATTAATACATTCTCATTAGATAAAATTATTTTTTCGAATAGATTTACTTGCTGTGTGAGTGTCCTTGCGATACATACTGCCATTGTTACAATGTTTTGGTCCTGATGTTGCATTAATTTCATTATTTGTTGAATAACTTCTTCTTTTACTTCAGATTCTGCATGAGAAACAATGAATTTCATCGATGTAAGTGATTTTATACGTTCTAATTGTGCTATGAGGCGATTTTCATCAAATTCTTTTTCCAATATTTTAATTAATTCTTTTAATTCAAGATTTAACTGGTTTGTATCGTACACTACTGAAATTTCAATCTCTGGCTTTGAAATTTTGTTCGCAGCTAAAAGTTCATCTTTATAATCATCATTCATGCAAAATGAAAAATGAAATCAATTTCATTATAACCGAAATTTTTATTTTAAACTCATATTTCACCACTAAAAGCTTAATTACAAAAATTACTATTTGCTCAAAAATATCAATAAATATGTATAGTTTTGCTATAAAACATAGCATGCAGTAGTGACACCTAAGAAATACATTGAGTGCTTAGATTCTATTGTCGGATTATTGAATGAAATAAAAAATATTTTGAATTTAAGAAGCTGTAATGGTTTAATAATAAACAAATATGAAGCTCATTAGTGATGCGCTTTGGTGATAGATAATATTGTTATATAAAATCGATAATAATTATTGATCACGTTATATTAACTTACTTCCTCCCCATGATGCAATGGGAGTTATCACTCCGCAAATGCCGAAGTACACTGCAAAAGAAATGACTGAATTTTTGAAACTGAGAGTTTTGACAATTCCTGAAATACAAACGCATATAAAACATTCTCCCAAGAAAAGGGAGGAATATAGGAACGATTCTCCGATAGTTTTACAACTCATTCCTGCGAAAACACCAATAGATATCGCAACGAAAACGCCAAAGACGTTATTCCATATCTTTTTTGGTGAATCGTCGTCATTCTCTGTTCCAGGTTTCTTCCATTCTGTTGTTTGAACTAATTCTCCTTCAAACTTATCTTCAAGATCAACAGAGTTCTCCATTTTGATAAAAAGTGACAATTATATTCCCGAAATCATTTTGGATGCAGACCCTGCAATAGCTGAGACCGTTTACTTAATTTCATCTTCAATTTTATTCGACATGCAATTAGAGCATTAATAAGAACGCGTTTCCACAAAGTTTTTAGATGCATTTGATTCGATATTTCAAAAGAAAAGATCACATTTTCAATTTTTATTCGATATTTTATTGCTATATGTTGTATATAAATAATGTATGTTAAAATTAAGAGAAAATAAAAACTGGACGTTAAAAAAATATAAATGAGTTCTGCGACTTCAGATCTTTTGAATAAGATCGATGGCGCACTCGAAACGACAAGCTCGTGTCAAGATACAGACGCTTTGCTGGGAGACTGTTTCCTATCAAGCGTTTCTGGCGTTGCTGATATTCATGATTCGATTTGTTCTTCTTTGACTGATGAAAATGTTACAGTTACAAAGAGTTCTATATACGACACTAACAATGCATGTTCCATGCTTAAATCTTCATCTTTCATCGATAATTCTGACGAATCTGATTTTGAATTCGAAACAACAAGCCAAGATAACTCGAGTATACATATAATTCCATCGACAGATACCGAAATCAAGTCATTTTTATCACTTTTCAACGCGAAATACGGTTTTGATGCTAAAAATTTAACACAAGTTATCCAATCTTGCGATGAATTGATCAATAGAAAGAGCGTTGATAATTCAAGAGTTGCACAAAAGGAATCGAAGTCAATACATCAATTTGTCGATCAAATTAACAAATTAGAAGAAGAAAATAAGACATTAAAAGAGAATATTAACAATATTACAACAGAAAACGCATCACTTAAGCTCCACATATCCAACACTCAAGCACAAACAAAAATGGTTGATCAGCAAAATAATTCGTTAAAGAGCGATCTTACAAATATTCAATCTGCAATAAAACAGATGCAGGAGATAATGGAGACACAACTGAATGACCTTTCTCGTCTTGGTCAGCAGAGATTGGAGCTCGTTGCGATTATTAACAGACAAACTCGTTTAATTGCTGAGCTTGAGAGTCTTAAAACACCACAAACTATCATCCAGCAGCAAGTTCAAGCTCCAGCACAACAAACAGACAAGGTTAATGAGAAAACAAGCGATGATTTATTCAATCTTCTTTCTGCTGTTTCTAAAGTCGTCGAAGATAACGTGCCTTCATCCATTTTCTCTCAAATCAAGTCAATTCGTGATAATTCGATTGCCAGCGTTCATGAAAGAATATTATTGATTGCTAAAATATTATCTAACACAATTGATGATCAAACACGACAAATCACAGAAAACAACGCCTCAATAAACAACATGTCACGAACAAACGCAGATTTGAAGAACAAATGCATGCAATTAGTTCGCACATTCCAAGAACAACTTATGTTCATCAAAACACTTTCTTCATCGAAAGATTTGCAGACAATCGTTTCTGGAGAACAGTTCACAGCTGAATATAAGCATGACATCGTCCGCAGATATTGCACGATGACAAAATTCGTTGAAGAAGTTATTGGTGAAATTTCGAATGAAAAGTTTGCAGAAACATTCTCTGCTCCTCCAGAAGTTGATCAAACACATGTTTATGATCTCCTTACAACACACGACATCGATCAACAACTCGAAACGATATTAGGAAGAATTGATGCCAATAATTACGATGCGCTCGAAGTAATGAACATTTTGGCTGCTCAAATATTCATTAATGGCATTCTCAAGTCGCATATTTCTGAATTAAACAACAGAATGGCAGTAATACAGCGCGAAATTATGATTGCTAAGCAGCCAACAAACGAAGTCGATGAAGATCCACTCAGACTTCTTCGTCAGCTTGAGAAGCAACAAATGAAGATTCACAAGTTCTTACTCAAGATTTGTCCAGATGAGAACGATTCATTATATGAGCACCTGAAGCGCGCTTTCTCGACACTCGCGGAACTACAAAGCTCAAGCTCAGACGCATCAGAGAATGAAAAGAGCGCAGAAGTTCAAACAGTCAATAAACAAACACAAAATCAGCAGCAGATGGTTGCTGCAGAAATCATTGCAGCTCGTGAAAGTGAAATCAGAGGAGAATATCAGGACCAAATCAAGACTCTCCTCAAAACAATCAAGAAGCTTGAAAATACAAACTCCAAACTTGCACAAAAGTATAATGAAGAACACGAGTTCCGCAAGAATGTCTCTATAAAGGTCAAACAGACAGCTGATGAACTTGAACGGCAAAAGAATGTTGCTAAAGAAGCTGAAGCCCGCGCTTCAATGATCGAGCAACAATCCGAACTTCGTATAAAGAGCGTAGAACAGGATCGCGCTAACGCTGAAGCAATCATCAATCAGCAGTCTAGACTTAAGGATGAACTCGCATCGCTCAAGGAGAAGCATCGCGCAGAGATTGAAGATCATGCAAAGAAACTTGAAGATGCGCAATCAAAGATTGCTGCGCTTCGTAAGAAGAACGATGAAATCATGTCCAATGTTCAGCGCATTAAGAAGCAGAGGCATATGCTTGGAGGCCAAATCAAACGCCTTCAGTGTGCTAACAGAATGCTACAGGATACAATTGATGTCCAGAATGCACGCACAAAGAGGGAATGCAAGGACCAGCTTTCGGAGGTTCAAGTTCAACTTGCTGCTGCTAATAGAGAGCTTTCTAAGCAGGTATCTCTCAATGAGGAGCTCACTGCTAAGACAGCTAAGCTTGCTGCTGAATTGGCAACAGTTAGTGCAGCAAAGAAGACCATTGAACTCAAACTCAGGACAGCTGAAGAAAGAATCCAAATCGAGAAGGCCGGATTCCAGCAGACACTCACGACAAAGCAGACGGTCATTCATGCTGCAAATATGACAAAGATGGGTGACTTGCAGTCGCAGATTGATGCAGCAACAGCCAAGCTTGCTGCTGCTACTCTTTCAGGCAGTGTTTCTGATAGCTTGAATTCTCTCGTTGAGAGGGTAATTGAGGAACTTTCCAATCTCAGAAGTTCGCAATCAACATATGTCAAGACAATCGATTCTGTCACGCGTGCGCAGAAACTTCTTGATTGCCAAACACCACAAGAAATATCAACTGCTGTCGAAGCAGTACTAAACAAACTTGAGACACTCAAGTTACAGCAGATTGAGACTCCGAAGAGTCCAAAGAATGTTGATGATGACAGACAGAAGAGGCAGCAAAAGATGCTCGAAAGTGCTCAGCAGTCTGCAAAGCAATGGGAGCAGTGGGCGAAGAGGCTTAACGGCGTTATTCATGAAGGAGATACTAAGACTGCATGTGACAGCTCTGAGTTAAGACTCGGCCTTGAAGAATGCATCTTAGCATCGCTTTCTCACAGAAGGATATTTGATAGAGTGACATCATTGAGGTCACAGAAATCATTGCTTCTCAGATTCGATAGAAGATTGATGGGACCAGTTGATAGATCCATCGATTTGCGTCAACTCATGATAATTACTGTTGCATTGCGCAGAATGCAGAAACTAGCGGGATGTATTCCATTTTCGCCATTTACTAACACAACAATTTAATTTTTGTTTTGATTTTGTATTTTATTAATAAACTTACTTAATATTTAAATGTTAAAGTTATACAAAGTGACATAAACTGATATGTGAAGAATGGCATTAGGATGAATTTTGTACAATGAGTCTTTGGTCATGAAATAACCACAGATAACTTTAAAAATATCTGACAATGTAAAATTGAATACATGTCAAATGCCAGATTTATCAAAACAATTTACATGTCAGAAGTCAAAAATTGGTGACAAAAGGCCTGATAAAAGTGACGATAACGGTTTTGGTCGCCCTTTCTCATGCCGTCACCATCTGAACACAAACCAATCGTCCACAAGAAGACAACACGTTTCCACCGTTCACAGTCCGATCTTTGGGCTCGCGTCCCATCTGCCTGGCGCCGCCCACGTGGTCTCGACTCCCGCTTCCGCAGGAAGTATCGTGGTGCCCCAATCCACCCAAGCATCGGCTTCGGTTCTGACAAGACAACACGTTACATGCTCCCATCAGGCTTCATCCCAGTCATTGTTCGCTCTATCAAGGATCTTGATATGCTCCTCACGAAGAACACAACACACGGTGCTATCATTTCCCACCAGGTCGGCCTCAAGCTTCAGCAGGAAATCATCAAGAAGGCTCAGGAGCTCGATATCGCCATCCTTAACCAGGCTCGTAAGGTTAAGAATGTCGAGCAGCAATAAATAATTTCTGATAATCTAGACTACTTATACATAAATTAATTTCTTGATTCCGCATACAGTCTTTTTTTACATATTCCTACAGACTAAAAAAAAAATATTTTAAAAAATCTTCAATACTATAGGCATGCAAAAATATAGATTCTCTAGGACATTCTAGCTATCCCCTTTAGTCATTCCATTCATTTTAAAAAATGATTCCAAAAGAATATGAAAAACTAATATATTCTTATCTTCATAAAATTAAGATACCTGAGTTTAGCCTTTGCTAGTTTTGTATTCCTGAGAGATATAGAATGACGTTTCAAGATATGACACGTAAATAATAAATTTTGTCGTGTAAAATCATATTGTTATCTTAAGATTTTGAAAAATCTCATTAATTTTGGGCCCAAATTACACTGCTTCGATTAAAGGAAACTAACAAAAAAATTTACAATTCAAAAAAAAATGTTGAGAATTCATGTTATTCTTCCATCTGACCAACACCTTACTTTCGAAGTTCCGCCAAAGGAAACGACGAATTACCTCATTGATAAGATAAAACACGACAAAACTGTTACAATTCCAAAAAATAAAATTCTCGCGCTGATATATAGAGGAAAAATTCTTACTGGCAATGAGATTCTTTCTGGATTTGATACAATGATGGAGTTTACCATTCAAGGGTTTTTCAGAAACGACCCTAATTCACCAGAAAAAGAACAAGTTGTTATTAACGATTTAAGAGGCTTTGATCGCCTCACTCGCATGAATTACTCGCAAGAGCAGATCCAAGAAATTAGAGAATCTTTCCATCGAACACATCAATCAGAAGATGTATCTCAACAATCGAGGATTGACTTGGAAGAAGAGTGGTTCCCTGTTCTATTCAATCAGCGCGACATTGGAAGTATGATCAGAGCCAATTTGCCAAACTTGCAGAATTTTCAAATTCCACAACCTGCTCCAGCTGCTCAGGACAATGAACACACTGTTGTCGACATTGGGCAAGACAGGAACAATCAGACAAACAATGAAAGAAATGAGCTAAACGAAAGAATTGAACAACTTCGAAATTCGCCTTTATTGAGAGACGAGATGGAAAATATTGACGAGCCGAACCCAAGCGCGTTTCCTGGACAGAATTTCGTGTTTGGATTCTTATTTGGAATGTTCTTTGGTGCTGCATCAATTCTCCTTGCATTTGTCGATTATGAGAGGTATTCCTTCATAGCAGGTTTAGCTTGTGGAGCAACTATTAATATTATTTTATCAAATTATTAAATTATATATCTTGTTTGTTTGCATTTAAAGAGTTGAATTGCTTAACTGCTTCTTCTTCAGTTCCTCACCGTTATCTTCAAAATATATCAAAAACATTTCAAAAATGAATATAAAATGAGCAATGATCAAAATCTAAAGACAATTAGATTCGGTTAATTGAAGATAATTTATTCATAAGTATTACATTGGTTGATTTAAAGATCTCATCAAAAATATTTATTGTTTTTGCTGATTTTGTGATATTTAAATCTTACATATGATATAAAAGTGTTTGTTAAAGAGAAAATCGAAAAAGAAAAATTTAGTTTTCTAGTCACTTTTTCATTAAATGGAAGAGAAGCAATTTAGTCCTGCGCACAGAGGAGACGACGGATATCCGGATGAACAGGACCGCAGTTCGTCGTCACATTCCCTTGCGCCGGATTATCCGGCTCCGGTCAATCGCCAGTCTATTTCTGACGATGAGAGAGCAATGACTGTGAAATTCGGTCCAAACTGCGCATCGCCGGAAGAATTCGCGGAACTATTCAAGCAGGAAGGATTCCCCGTCTTCTCTGAAATTCGTTTAGCGAGATTTGGAACAGTTCGCCTTCCTTCTGAAGCTCAAGCGCAACAATTCATTAAACATTTCAACGACTTCACGTTCAAGGGCCAGCAGCTTTACGCGCAAGCAATGCAGCCACAGCAATACGTCAGAACACTTCATATCACAGGTTTGGAAGAAAATCACATAGACGAGCATCAGTTGTTTAATCTCCTTTCACCTTATGGCTTTATTCGCAGAATATCATCAAAGAAAGGCTTCACATTTGTAGAATTCGACAATATTCCAGATGCACGTCGCGCTAGAAGCGAGTTGAAAGCAAAAGAAAACGAATATCCTGGTCTCAGGGTGTCGTATGCTCGCTCTGAGCATAAGCCTGACTTCAGCAATCTGAGAATTCCATTATCAGATTTAATTCCTGCAAACCATCAATTCTGGTACAAACTCCAAGATATGATGTATGATCGCTAATATTTGAATTGTTATGAATTGTTTTATAATTGAATATAATTATATTTTTGTTTTATGTAAAATATAAATCAGAATTTTAGAGAAATCACAAATGCTAAGAGTATTTGAAATCGCTTTTAATCGATAAAATATAAAAACAAATATAAATAAGAAAGAAATCTTACTTACCGTAGCTATATCCGCTATCAGAGTAGCTATAGCTGTATGAAGAGTACGAGTAGCTGTATCTATAGCTATCATTCTTCTTTTTGCCGGATTTACCACTTCCAGAAGATGAAGATGCTCTATATCTCAATCTTTCACGCTTTTCTTTCATCTTTTCGTACTTCTCCTGTGCTTCTATAGGGAACAGTATACCTCTGCATCTGACTCAGTAGGAAATGCCTGTTATGATGACACCAAAGATGCACAAATGGAAGTTGAGCGATCGCTTAGAATAAAAGTAAACAGATACAACAAAAGGAGTGGTTACTACATTGAAAAACCATTGAATTGAACCAATGTTTAATTTCTCGAGTAGTATAGGCTCTGGTGAGCAATAATTGGAGATCAGTTCTGAATTTATTATATAAATTTTTAAAATGATCATCATCGTAAATGCTGAAATAATCTAAAGCGCTAGAAACAGTATCGTAAAATTTATCGTAACTTTCTGGCAACGAGGTGTTGAAGTCGAGCTCGATTACCTCTAATTTACTAATTAGTGAATCTTTTTCATCTTTGGCTAAATTTTTGTTTTCATTAATTATATTCTTGGCCTTTTCAATATCGGTTGTAATATCTTGCGGGTATTGCTTATATTCGGTAACATTTGATTTAACATAATGTTTGTATTTTTCGATATAATATTTAGCCTTGCCATTTGCAGTATCTTGGACTACGCTGTCTATGAAGCTTACGCATAATCGGGTGATCGTAGAAGATATGGTTTCTTTTGAAAACATGTCATCTATTTTAATCCAGGAGTATAAAGATTCCTCCAAGTCTGATTGACTTGACGGGTCCATAATCGAAGAAATTAGCTGTCCTGAGAACAATTTGATGTTGTATTCCTCAAGGGTGAATTTATTATTTATATTGGAGAATATTATAGGAAAGTTATTGGGGATAATGTTAATTGCGGAGTCTTTGAAGAAAACAGGAATTTGGGCTACTGCTGTATCGATTGTTTCAACAAGTCGAGGCGCTGTATAGACTGAAACGCCGCATAAAATTGTAACAATGAGGCCAGCAATAAAATAGTACAATGATCCTATACAAATCTTGCTGCAAGTGCATGAAGCAGTGCACCGAACGCAGCAGCCATGGCCATGGAAGGTACGATCCATCCAAACTAATCCAACAAGAGAACATAGGAATGGACAGAAAAGAATAATGATGAGTGCTTTCTTGACTGTTGTCGCAAGTGTTTTGATACTTTTATAATCAAGGAATTCTGCAAAGTACTCAGGTGTGATTTTCGTTTGGATGGTCTCAAGATATGGGATAATATATTCTGAACCATTGAAACTGATTATTGTTTCATTGTAGTCATTGATAATATTTACGAATTTATCTCGAAAATTACTGGCGGCCTTTAAAAGGTTATCAACAGTTTCGTGGAGAGTGTCATTGAGATCTTTAAATGTCTCTTTGGAAACGGGAATTTTATAATCATCCCGATTTACTCCCCCTGTTTAGAATCCGCAAATCAACGGTTTGATTGTAAGCTTTAATATGATCACTGATATTAAATATCGAGTAATGTACCATCTTTCCTCTCCGGCGATTGATATACTTTGCTTAATACATTGTCAACTTTATCAATTACAGTATCGTAGGCAATATTCAAAACCTGTACAGCTGGTTCTGTGAAATTGCGACAATTGATGTTAAAATCGATATATTTGGTCGCTGACATCAGTGTACAATTCATATAATCTGTAAGATCTTTGAAATTTTGTTCAAGATTGACAAGTACTGATGTGTATGTGTCTATGCGATTAACTGATGTAACATTAAGAATCATTCCTAGTAAGTAGAAAGCAATACCAATGTTGAAGAAAATTATTGATGTGATTCCGGGGAAATTCGCCTTTTCGGCCTTGAAATAAATGCAGCATCCGCAGCATGATGTAAAGCAAGCAATGACGCCAATAATAAACAATATTAAAATTGCTAATACCAATCCGCTTACAGAAAGTAACAATCCTAATGATTTTGCAATCATCTTATCTGTGCTCGAAATTGGGAATATGTTATCATTGACCAAATCCTTAATTTGTTTCATTGAAGGCATATCACGTTGAAATATGATAGTATAGTTCCTTACAGCATCGATTGCATCGTCGTAGTGGTTGTAGATGTAATCAAAATCGAAATTAACGCTGCTTTGATTCAAATTAATGGTAGAAAATATTCCCTGAAAATATGGCCTCGTAACAACAATACCACGGAAGAAATCATTGACTGTATCGGTCACGGAAGATACTAAATCTTCAAAGTCGAAGTACTTGACATATTGTTTGTTATATTTGAAATCTAACTTCTTGAAAATATGCTCGTGGACAAAAGTTCGCTTATCCAGCCGCCGAAGCCATCGCTGACTCTCTTACGATCTCCGAAATAACAGTGGCAAGCAGCAATAAAGAGCAAAAATTGCACTTTTTCAAAACATTTGAGAAGCTTCTGTAGCCTAGTGGTTATAACGTTCGCCTAGTAAGCGGAAGGCCGTGGGTCCGAATCCCACCAGAAGCAAATTTTTCTTTTTATTCAAATTCCTTTTCCTAATTTTTATTTAAAATTTATTACCTTTACAACCTAGAGTTGAAAAATTTTCATTAAAATCAAAATTTTGACCTTTTCGATGAAATTTCATTTCTATCTTCTTACTTTTTGAACAATATTTCCTATCAATTTCTCTTCTCTTCGTGTTTCAAAGGCCATTTATGAGATTGCTTTTAGCTACTTCATGAATCAAAATTATGCTGTTAGGTGAAAAATGATCAAGTATCTATTAGGTAATAATTTATTTCAAGCAACTTTCAAATTTTATTAATTGATAAAAAAATAATTAAATATTATCCGAAAATATTAACGTCATGGTCGTGCTGTATTGGCTGAGATCCATAGATATAGCTTACACGAATCTTCAGCGCGAATTTATACTGTCCAGTGTTCTGCCATTGCATGGCCTGCTGGATTGGCTTCTCGTTGAATGGCTCGAGAACATCACCTGTTGGTCTCTGGCACTGCATCACCCAACCCTGTGTGCAAGCGAACTCAACCTTGAAGCGCTTTATCTGTGTAGCTGTCCTGTTGTAAGCATTGAGACGAACTGAAATGAGGTTCGGGTTCGGGGTCCTGACTTCGAAGTAGATCTGGACATCATCTCTGTCGTAAACAAGAACTGCGCCTGGTGGAATCATCGGCTGTTTCTGTTGTGGAGCTGGTGTTGAAAGGATTGAGCCAAGAAGATCAACTGGCTCTGGCTTTGGAGCTGATGTTGTTGGTGGTGTAGACATATCGAGAAGGTTTGGAACTTCCTTTGCAGAGTTGTTTGTGGCTGGTGTAGATGGATTCCAGTCAATAATATCTGCTGTCTGAGTCTTAGCATCAGCTGGCTTCTTCTCATCATCATCTTCCTCGATCGGTGGTGCTGGAGCGAGGACCTGGTCAGCAACTGTTGTCCTCGTGAGCAACTGCAAGTACTCACCAGAACGCTGCTGAAGGTCGAGATCGTTGTCTGCTGCACCAGCTGTGAGAGCGTTGATTGTAACCTGATCTGGCTGAGAGCGAGAAGCCATCTTAGCGAGAGCTGTGAAAATGTAAGACTTCGTCTCCTTTGTTGTCTGTGGAAGTGTGAGAATCTGCTGGAATGTTGTTGTAAGGTTATCTGCCTCACTGCCGTATTCACCGAGGATCCAAGCAGCAACTTGGACGAGCGGCTGGACTGTGGAGTTCCTTGTGAGCTCGCCCTGGAGCTGCTTCACAGCGTACTGCTGCATGACCTCAGAGCGGCCGACGACCTTGCAAACAGCGGAGATGATATCAGACTTGACGTAGCCGCCGGACTCGCGAAGGATCTGCATGATTGCGTCGAACATCCACTGTTCTGATGGTGAGAAGCTCTGAATCGCGGTGAAGATACGGCCAACGAGTTCCATTCTGAAGTCTGTGTCTGCGAGGTGGAGGTACTTGAGAATCTCTGGAACGAGGCGCTCAACGTTATCGCGATCAATAAGTGCACTGATAACGTCGAGAGCACGACGACGGATGGAAATATCCGGATTGTCCAAGCAGCGGACAATCTGTCCCTTGTAGCGTTGGAGGGCGAGTGAATCTGCAGAAGAACGGTCCAAAATATCACGGTTCGCATATAAGACTCTTGAGAAGACATTGAGGGCGGAGTATAAAACGTTTGATTCGCGGAATGAAAGAAGACGTCCGATTTGGCTGAAAGCGAGAGTTCTGAGTGATGGTTTCTTGGCCACGGCAACAATTGTCTGTACAGCCTGAAGAAGAACGGCTCTGCCATCGGACCTCTTCATATCAGCTGTAGAGACGATTGAAGCGAGAACTTCATCGAGATCGTCGGATGGAGATTTGAGTAAAGCGAGAATTTCGAGAACTTTGACTTGAAGGAATGGGTCTGAGGCTTCATCAGAGCTTCTTGATGAAGCAATGAGAGATCTGAGAATCTTTACGAATGCTGGTGTGAATTTTGACCAAGTATTTGCGAGCTCTGGCTGTGCCTTGAGCATTGTAACGACCATTCCAATGCCTGAAAGTACTACAGAGTGCTGAGAGTCGTTAAGAAGGAGGTGAACGTGTGGCTGGAAAGTTTCTGTAAATTCTGGGATTTTCTTGATAATTCTGATAACAGCCATAGCAGCACGCTTCCTGAGGAACGGGTCATCGATGGCGAGAACCTTCTGGACATCCGCTGAAAGCGAACGGCAGAGTTCGACTGATCCGATATTTGCAAGCAAAGCTAAAGCTAGAGCTACGACGAAACGATGTTTTGATTGAAGGTCTTTTTGAATTGTGTGTGTGAGAAGGACTGAAATGTCTGCTGTTTCATCGAGCAATAAAGATGCACCCAAATATCCGATTCTTTTGAATGAAAATCGGTCGTCGGCCATGAGGCTGAGTGTCGACATTTGGCCCCATGACGTAGTTTCACCGATCATATTTAAATAGACGAGTTTTGCGACAACGCGGGGTCTCATTTCAGGCTCACATTCTCTAATATAAGTACGAATGTTGGCGAGTTCTGTTGTAATAACGTGACGCTCCTCATCAATCGACTGTGCAGCCCTAATTTGGTGAATCAGAGCGGAAAGTTGAAGAGTCATTTCTGGGTTTTTGTCAAGCCGTTCTTTCCTTGGTTTACAATAATCGTTGTAGATCTATTATTTATATCTTTGGCATTGTTTCTGTAACTTATAATCTACACAAATCACACTTTTTCCGCTTCAGATGATGATTCAAACACATATATGGAAAATGATTATCTCATCAAATTTCAATATTTTTTGCAATTTTGCAATTATTTTGCCAATTAACAATGTACTCTCTAAATTTATATATTCTTTATTCATTTTAGATATTTGCGAAAATATATTTTTTGCTAAGATATATCTAAAAATACGATTGGGAGTTTGTGTAATAATTATATTTGAAAAGATATGAAAGTCAATCCAAAAAACAACTTTATTCAAACAAAAAAAAGGAAGAATAAAAGGTACCGAAACTCTTAACCTTATTTTACCACGGAAACTTCATTCAGTAAAGTTCTTACAACAAGTTATTAGATTTAATTATCCCGCATCACATTACTCTACAATACATCTAATAGTTATTGGGTAAGCAAAGTTATATAAAATGCCAATATAATAAAGTTTAATTTGATATTAAAAATTGACTACGTTGTTTGTGCCTAATAATGATAGGATAAGCTTCTTATACAAAAATATTGATATTCGTCGCCAAAAACATATACGTAATTTTTCACTAATTTCAAAAACATATTGGCACATAGGATTTGCTAATGGTTTAAGTATATTGCTAGCGCCAATTAGTAAGTAAATATATCTAAAAGTAACTACAAGAAAACTGTTACAACTTGAGTTTCGAATTGAAACTCGAGATATATTCTAGTATCTCGTTATTTTTCATATTGGCAATGATAGATTGTACTGCTGTGAGCTTAGTGAACTATAATTATTTTCATCTGGCTGTTTCTGATATTTTCCAAAATTTTGAAAGTTAATTTAGTGTGAATTTAAACATATAACTAATATTTTCATTCATTCTTATTTGCAGATAACTGACTTTTACTAAGACAGCAAGACGCAAACAGTCGAAAAACATGCATTTATCTTTTTTGACAATTTGTTTGTAAACATATTACATGTCAGATTTCAACATTGCATCAAGACTCTGCAAAAAGACAATCTAGTTTAGACGTTGTGAAGCGAAATGCCTTTTTGGGGTTCTTTTAAGATTTCTCAATAAAAAATTGATTTTGACCGAGTATGATGAGTTTTTGTTTGTTTTGTGCAGAACTTCGATCTAATTTATCACGAACAAACCATAGGCGACGCTTCTAATGAACTCGAAACACATGAAGATTCAGAAAAAGTAATTATAGAGAGTTGATAAAGAATATTCTTCAATAATTGGTTTCTAATAACACAATTGTTCGGCACTAATCATCAGGAGTATGCGTCATTACGTTCAAAAAGAACAGAAAGTAATTCATGACAATCATATTCAATATCTGCAATCCTTATTGATTTTTGTATTGTTTTGATTTCCAATATATAGTATATTATGGATATTGTAATAAATGGATGCTTAATTGTTTTAATATATCTCAATTTTCTTTGTTTTAATGATATTTTAAAGATACGAGGAAAAAATTAAACATATCTGGACACGAACCTTCGATTTACTGCCGAGCTTACATAACATAACCATTAGAACATTCTGACAATGAAAAGTCGTTCAAAAATCATGTATTTAACCTTCCCCACAAATTCCTCACTTTTTTTGTTCGAGCGGGTAATTGATATAAGAGTCTTTTTTTCGTCTTCAAACCTAAATAAGTATATAAAACGATTATTATACTAAATTACTATATATTAAAACGCGGGGATTGTCCTATCCAATTTCGAGAAAAGTGAAATTTTCCAACATTTTTTAATTTTTTTTTATTTTTATCATATTCAAAAAATCAAAATGTTTAACTCAATATATAACAATTTTTTTCATTAGCCGCCCTCACACTAACATCATATATACCTATGTAGTCTACTGCTTGAATAAGGAGAAAATCCTATGTGCGGATTCGAGTTTCCGTACCTTTGAATAATATTAAATATTCTTGATTAAAACGCTCGGTATTTTTCTGCGCACGTAAATAGCATTCACATTAATATTAGTGCTGTTATGTTTTGTTGGAAGAGACCTTCTCTTTGCATGAGATTTTGCATGTTGAGGAACAAACAGTCTTGGTAATGCGACAACCTCTTTATAAAACTTGTTCTTCTTGCTATTGCTAAATTCTTCATTCATTGATGCAATGTTGTTCGACATATATTCTCTTCTAGCAATATTATACGATATTGTGTTCTGATCGGTTACTCCGCTGTTGATTGATTTATAAACATCTTCTGCATTTATCTTTGGCATGCTATCGAAAATAGCTTTTTCATCGTACTTAAAGTTCTGGATTTTGTTCTTGACATATTGAATCTTCTCGCTGACCCATGGATGGTTGAATATTCCATCAAGGCTGATTCTCTCAGTTGGATCCTTTGCCAACATTTTTTTCAAAAGGTCAACAACTTGTTCTGATAATATACTTGGGAACTCTACTTCTTTGTAGATAATCTTTTGGGCCAATCTAGTCATATTAGGATCCTCGAAAGGAAGATGACCAACAACCATAACATAAAGAACAACGCCACAGCTCCAGATATCAGATGAAAACTCATATGGCTTGCCAAGAATCATTTCTGGAGATGCATATGATGGAGAACCGCATTGTGTTTTCATTATTGGTTGATCTTGTACAGCAAGTCCGAAATCAATGAGACGAATGTTATAGTGATTGTCGAATAATATATTTTCTGCTTTAATATCACGATGTACAACTTTGCATGTAGTCTGTAAATAATGCATAACAATGTTTAACTGGGCAAAAATTGTGGAGGCATCATCTTCGATGAATGGACCGTTTTCTTTTATGCTGTTTAACAAAGTACCATTTTGAAGATACTCCATAATTATGTAAGTAAAATTATCAGTTTCGATGACTTCGTAAAGTTCTGAGATGAAAGGATGCTTCGCGCTTTTGAGTATTTCGATTTCGTGTCGTATTCTATCCATTTGCTTTCCGTCTTCATTATGTGTGTATTTAGAAATCTTTTTGATTGCAACTCTTTGGCCCGTCGCCTTATGCGTGGCGAAGAAGACCTGAGAGAAGCCTCCGTCTCCGATCTTAAATCTAGGCTCATAGTTCGCTGTTACACATTCCTCCATTTTTATTTAATATTTATGTTCTCAAAAAAAAATCGTTTTTAAAAACCAAATATAGAACCATAAATAGAATATAAAAATTGCATTGAGAGTGAATTGAAAACTTTTGGAGCGTGGCTTTCAATTTTAAGTTTATTTTTATTTGTCTATGTCTATTTATGCTGTTCTCATCATTATATTACGATTATCGCAAATAAAGCGACAATCAAAATAAAAGTGAAAATAGAGCTCACTGGAACATAGGTAATAAAAGCAATTCCATTTTTCTGGATTACATTGAATTAACACTTCTTTTCAATGTTCTCTCAAATCTAGAAGTTTTCAATTTTGATAATTTTTCAATTATTTCAATAAACTCTCAATTTTAACATCATAAAATTTGTTTTTAAGAAGATATCTTTTTTGGGGTTAAAATTTAGTTCCTATTTATGTCCATATAAGAGATATTTTATGATTCTCTCGAAATATGATTTTTCAATACTCAAATCCAATTGGATTTTTTATTTTGTGAGAAATATTCTAAAATTAATATTGCATATTTGGATCATCCAAAGAATGTTTTCCAATTTCCTTTTTTGCAATAATTTCAATAAGTTGGTTGGGCACAGAACGTACAATGTTTTTTCTTCGTTATGATGATATAAACCGCAAACATACACATATTTCGACCGAAATCCAAAATTAAAATCCTGTTTGGTGGTCCTTCCATTTTGCTTTTATTAGGTTCACGGCTCTAAGGCGCAGCGGAGAACCTCATCCACGGTGATAGCTCCGTCCGTCGATCCGGTACATCTCGTTTGATTTTAAGGCTCCATGTGAAGATCAACAAATTTTATTTTATGAATGTATTTAAAGCTTTTTTGTCATATGGAACGATGTATATTGACATCTCCTATAGCGTTTCATATAAAATGAACAAAAGTTATTGATTTTTTCATCACAAAACCGAAAAATTGAACTCAAATAGAGGTAATAATACCATTTGATCAAAACAAATCGAAATTAGAAAACAAACAATAGTAATTTATTAACAAATATCTATATATAAAATACAAAATAAGTAATAAAATTATTTTCTTTTCACAGCAAGCTTCGCCAGACGAGATGTTGATGGACGAATCGCACGTGTTTGTGTTGCTGGTCGTGGTGTCCTATTTGCAGATAATGGCGGCGTACGCTGCGTCATAAAAGTCCTTGTTGTCTTTTTTGGTTCGCTTATTGGAATATTCTGCGCTTCCAGGTTCTTATCAAACTCGATGATCCTTGCGCGCCAGTTTTCCACAGCTCTTTCAAGTGCAGCAAGTTCTGCCTTGTGATCTTGCTCAATTTTCTGGCGTATGCGTGCGTTTTTCTCAATCAAACACTTTTTGCGTTGGTTGAAGTTTTCAACTAACTTGTTCCTTTGTATTTTTCTCTGCTTGAGATATTTTTGATGTATTGCTCTCACTTCTTCGATTTCTTTTTGATCTGCTTCATCTTTGATGCCTGAAGCCTCCTCAAATCGACGACTTAAGACCAAAAATTTCTCCGTTTCACGTAAATTGAGTAATGCTGGTGAAAATTTCAATTTTTCGACAGGAAGATCACCTGCTGTAACTGCATCATGTTCACTGAGTGTCATTTCTTCCTCAGCATCTAATGCTTCTTCAGCAGCACGTGAGTTTTCATCATGATCTTCTAAAGCGAGTTTTAAGTTTTCATTTTCTTTGTTTAACGCGTCTTCTGCTTGTGTGAATTGGTAAACTAATGCTTCTCGTTTCTCATTCTTTTTCATTTCGATTTCTCGTTCGCTAGAAAGTGCTAATAACGTATTTGCGACATCTTCGTATCTTTGCGCCTCTTTGTAATTGCCTATAGAGAGCTCTTGATCAACGTGAGTACGAGAGGCTTGAATCAAAGATGGAAGTAAGTATGTCTCTGCGACATCGAGTGGAAAACCATCCATAATGTCCGCAAGTACAGATTCTACAACAGCAGGTGTGATTTCTTTAGTTTGCGTCTCTGTTTCAGGATTAGGTGTTCTTGGTGTAGATTTTTCACTTCGAGATCTAGATTTTCCAATAGATTTGCGCTTTTTGTCGATCTTCGACAGATCAGCCATAATTGATTGCAGCTTTCTGACTCTTTCAACCTGTCCATTTGCAATTGCTGTCTGTTTGTGTTGTTCTATCGCCTCAATCACTTGAGGAATGATCTTGGGATTGACCTCTGACACTGGTTTCCCGCCGCAGAGCTCTCTCACGAGTCTCGTTAGTTTTCGCTCGTCGTCCGTTTCCATTTTTATATAAGATTTTGGGTTTTTCATTGCAAAATTATCCGATATTTAGGTGTTCTATTGAGTTTTATTGCATATTTTCGCAAAAATTCGCTGTTTTTATGATATAATGAATGTAAAATCTTTATTCTGCTAAAGTCCATCTCCGTATAAGCTTCTAAACACAGAAATCACGTTTTTGGGCCTCATAGACATTAATTTTTGGCTCCACTTTTTTCTCGTTGACCTTTTTGAGTTTTGCGATTTTTAACGAGTAACCCCCTTCCTGGACGAATCTGATGAAACATTTACGTGCTTTTTGGGTGTGCTGATTCTAGTGGTGCAATCTGTTTCATGATCTCAGCAGGGTATTACTTAATCATGATATGATTACAAACAGAAACCCATTACAAATCATTAATGTGCTTCTGTTATGAATCTCTTTGATGATTATAACAAATACATCTCACTATTATAGCGTTCGCTCGCTTATTTTTGCTGGAGTTCCCCTAGAAAAATCAAAAAATAGAAAAGAAAAAATACGCTACGCGCAGGAGTCAAACGTCATTCCTTTGCTCATACATCGAGCATACCTAACGTTATGCAACCTCAAGTTCACACATAATTTGCTCATTGGTAATATTACATATCAAATTGTCGACTTTACATGACAAATATTAGATAATAAGTGTTAAAAATGGTGACTTTCGTTATTTTACATGTCAAAATTCGCTCAAATCTCATTGAGGCATGGAGATCCTCAAGTTAAATAGGCAAGCAAATGCTATAAACATACTCAGCACCCCTGAAAAGCACGTAAATGTCTTCTCAGTTTGGCTTGATAGGGGGTTTACTCGTTAAAAATCGCAAAACTCAAAAAAGTCAACGGGAAAAAATTCAACCTTAATTTTTGTTCAGAATTTACAAATTCTTTACATTTTTCGTATTTTTGATTTGTTTTGAATGTGAAGCATAAAAATATAACTAATTTCTAGATTTTATTTATTTTATTATCAAAAAAAAAAAGAATGACTGCTTCTTCACAAGAATTTCCAATAACGAAGAAAGCAATAGACAAGGCTCTGAAGAAAAACTGCGGCTGCGTCAATTCACCGGAGCTGAACGAAGTATTGTACTTGCATTACAGATCATTCACTCAGATTCAAAATCTCGATCCATTTGTCAATCTTAAGGCACTGTGGCTCAACAACAACAGCATAAAGATAATTGAGGGACTTTCAAACCTTAAAAATCTCGTAATGCTCTATTTACAAAATAATAATATCGATGTTATTTCAGGATTGGACGATTTGACATCGCTAAAGACTCTAGTTTTGTCAAATAACTTCATTACACACATTTCTGGGCTCAAAGGAGTCCCAAACCTTACTACATTAGAAATTGATCACAATAAACTTTGCCATCTTGACTCTCTTGCGGGCCTCGCTGAAGTCCCTGAGCTGTCTGTTCTAAACATAACAGATAACGGCATAGAAGACGAAAAATGCATTGAATATTTACAAAAAATACCGAATTTGCGCGTGTTGAGAAGTACGGGCAATCCAATTGTCAGAACTATGGCTGATTACCGCAGACATATCATCTCAGCTAACAAAGAACTTCGATTTTTGGACGATTCACCGGTTGGACTCGATGAACGTCGTCTCGTCAACGCTTGGGCTACTGGCGGATATGAGGCTGAGATAAAGATGAAGGAAACCATAAAACAAGAGAAATTACACATGAAGGAAAGTAATGGTTTAAAATTCCGTAACATTCAGCGAAAGGCTGTAATTGAAGCAGGACAGTCTATCGAGGATCACCCAGAGCTGTGGTCATCAGATAACTCAGATTCTGACAGTTCTTCCTCGAGAAATTTGATCAGCATCAGTTCCGAAGATATTATTCGTGTTTCATCAAGTGAAGGTGATGGCGAAGACTCAAAATTGGTTTAAATTCTTCTTAGCAAGTCGAATTTGAACCAAAATAATATTATTTCACCAAATCTTTCCCTCTTTATTTTATCATATGTTTGCTTCCGCGAGTTATTACTGTCTTTATTGTTTATTTCACTAAATTCAGCATTAACAAAAAATAAATTTCACCTCTAGTTTCACCCTTCTATATTTGAACACAACGACTTCTATAATGATTATACTTTGAAGCATTTTGATTGATTTTGAAAAAAATATAATTTGAAAATGAAAATATTGCAAAAATTCAAAAATTAAAAGGTAAAAATTGCTGCATTGCATTAATAGAGTTCAGATTTATGCGAAAAATGATAAAAGAAAAAATGTTGAAACGGTTTCAAAAATTTTTTTTTATATTTATAAAGATGGGAGGTTTGCAGAGTAAAGAAAAGAAGAAAATAATGTATGTTTGAATTCTAACATCAGATTTTTAGGCTTAGATAACGCTGGCAAGACGTCTATCTTAAACAAACTAACTAACGGAAGTATTCACACAGTTGCACCAACGCGCGGTTACAATATTACTCAAACACAGATAGAAGGCATCGATTTCTCGATATGGGATATCGGAGGCCAGCAGACATTAAGATCTCAATGGTCAAATTACTTCGATAAAATTATAGGCATCGTTTGGGTAATTGATAGCGCTGATCGTCGTAGAATGTATGAGACTGGATTAGAATTAGCGGCATTACTGCAAGATGACAAAATACCAGGAGTTCCACTGTTGATATTTGCAAACAAGCAAGATTTAGCAACTGCAATGAATGCGGATGAAATCACTACAGAATTAGAGCTCCATTCTATTAGGAATAGGAATTGGCAAATACAGAATTGTTCTGCCCTTGATGGAACAGGAATAGCAGACGGTTTCCATTGGCTCGCACAGTCAATCCAGTAAATATTGTAAAAAACACATAATTTTTTCATTTTTGAATTCAATAACAAATAATATTACAAAAACATCATTGTCAATTAAACTACATGGAAAATATTTATGATAATATTAAGTTGATAACACGTAATATCATATTTTTGATATAAAATTTCATGAATCTTTCATCTTAGGATTACGTCTGCCTTTCTTTTGATCCTTTTGTGGAGTGGACTTCTGCTGGCCTGGTTTTCGAACTTTAACATCAATCATACTTTGAATGTCACATGTAAACCATTCAGGATTTTCTTTATAACGAGCGGCATTTGTTGAGTTACTAAACTCGGGGCCAGACCTGGATTGTTTAGGATTCATGTAAGGAAGCAATTCCTCTCTTTTAATTCCCATTCCTGTTGCCAAAACGGCATCAGCAACAAGTGGAGGACAGAACGTCAAATGTAAGAAATAGGAGTTTGGTTTGTTTGGATTAATTTTGCTCAATATATCAATATTATGTACATCTTCTCCTAAAATAACAATATCAATCAATACATTACGCTGACTGGCCAAAGTTTCTATGGTGTGAGCAATTTCTTCGTTCATTTGTCCATCTGATGCAACAAAAATAAGAATTTTCCTTTCTGATGGCTGCACATTGCAATTTTTGAGTGCCAGTATTGCAATTTTCACGGCGAGAAGGATATCAATTGGTTGTGTCCCTGTTTTTATATTACGGATTGAATTATTCAAGAATTTAGAGTTCGATGTTAGTGACGATCGTATTCCAAACTCAGGCCCAGACATTGTTATAACGCCAACTTGGCTATTTGAATTTAAATCTCTATAATTTTGCGCTAGGCGCTCAACGCATGTCGTCTGTGCGCCCAATCTATTTGGAGTGAAGTCCTGGTTGATAGATGATGGAGAATTATCGACTAGGATCATCAACGCGCGTGTTCTTGTATCCATTATCGAAATTGATTGTTTTTTTATTTTTTTTAGACCTAAAAATAAAAAAGACCTTTATTTTGCGGGAATCGCTTAATCATATATAACTTTGCGCTAAATTTTAAATTTCTTCCGATTGATGTTCTTTTCATCAAAATTTCGAGATTGATTTGTTCGGGTCATTGAGTCTTTTACATTCACAAAACTATTGCTATGACATAGGATAGCATATCTTCTAAAGCTAACATCTTTAATTATGAGATTATTCCAAACATCAAATTGAATCTTGTAAATCTTGATGATCTTTGAAATTTAGCTTTTCTATACGCACTTTTTCCCTAAATATCAAAAGATAACATTCAAATTGTTTAATATTTTTCATCAATTCAAAATCATTGTAACATGTAATTTTAATACGATAAAATGATTCATTTTGGAGATTTTCATGTAAATTTTTAAATTTTGCGATGTTTAACATAGGCATTGGCTGTAAATAATAAATTTCATGTCAAATTTTCAAAATCTTTGGACAACAAAAAATGCCGATAACGATAAAATTGTTATAAAAAAATCTGTTTTATAATGCAGCAACCGACTCTCGAAGAATTACTGCATGACAACCAGATTGATATCGAACAATTCAAGAAAACTCCAGAAATGGTGAAGACTTTGGAGTGTTTTCACTATGATTTACCTGTTCAACCTGATTTTTCGCCATTTCCTGGTCTTACTGAGCTCAGAATCATTGAGCAGGATGTAGTGGACCTTGAATTTCTCAAAGATTGCAAAAATTTACAGACATTGATTGTATTTCACACTCCTTTGAGAGATGTTTCTGGATTGAAGTATTCTCCTTATATTAAACAACTTATTCTCGAAGGAAACAAAATAATGGAGTTCCCTGATATCTCTAATTTCGAAGATTTAGTCGAATTAAACGTTGCATCAAATCCAATCAAAGAAATTAAGGAATTTCCACACAATGAATCACTGCAAATCCTCAATCTTTCAAGTATAGAGCTCTCGTATTTATCAGACACGATCGTTAATTTACCAAATATTTACAAATTGCAAATTGCAAATAATAATCTTCACGATTATTCCTTATTTAAGACATTAGCGCAACTCCCGAAGTTGACAGAATTATATTTGTATGATCCTATTTACGATGAAAATCCAATTTGTTCTTTTCCAAATTATGATATTCTTCCAATTGCATTATTGCCAAATCTAACGATATTAGATACATACAAAGTCAATGAGAAAATGAAACAACTGTCTCAAAACCGAAGAAAACACGCAGAACTTTATTATTTGTTCGAAGCTTCTTCAAATATGTCAATTATCTACGATCAACTCGAAGAATTCCATAGCAAAGCAAATGAGTGCCTTAGCTCGATCACTTACGAAAATCAAATTGATAGAGAATTATTCTCCGATGTTTACAATATTATCAAAGATTTTGATCAAATAGGAATTGACCTCCAAGAGTTCTACAGGCAGACATCAACAACTACGTTCATGACAGGCGGCTGCATCACAATCGAACAAATCGACACCGAAGATGAACAATCAAGGGACATAGAAGACTTAGTTCTCAAGAAATGCACACCTAAAGAGAATTACACACTCTACGGTGTGTGGAAAGTCACTCACACAGCTGCACTCTCTGAAATTGAAAAAGAAGAACTTGTTGATCCAAGCAAATACGAAATTGTTGTTCCTGAGTCCCTCAATGACGTGATCAAATGGCTCTCTGACTGGCATCACATACAGCCAACATTAGAAGTCCAATCTTCGATCACAGTCAATGCACAGACTTCTGTTATCTTCTGCGATCCTCGCGGAAAGAGTGGAGTGTTAATTCCTGAATATATCGCATTCTTCTGCGAATCATTCGATTATGCGTCAACAGAAATCAACAGAATATGCTCACAGATAAAGGAGAACAAAATTCCACAAGAATCGATTTCCAATGATGAATCATTGATGAATGTTGGAAAGTCATTCGAGCTCAAAGACACATTGGTCAATATCACTTTAACTAACTGCGGCATTAAGTCTCTTTCTCAATTTGCAGGATTAACAAACTTGAAATTCTTGTCACTTCCATTCAACGAGATAACCACTGTTAGAAATCTCCCAGAGTTCCCATCTCTTGATGTCCTTGATATCTCATACAACAGAGTTTCAACGATCCCCGATCTTCTTCCTGACAGTGATGCAGCTGCTGACTCTGTGAAGCTTTTCATTTTCTTCGGAAACCCAATCTGTACTCCAAGAACAATCGCTCTCTCGATGAATTTCTTTAGAAACTCTGCATCAATCATCAATGAGCCGAAGATTCCTCTCTATGTTCCATTGGAAGCGCCAAGTGATGTATTCCTTACTTCCGTTTTCCCACCGGGAATCCAGTTGGAACAAATCTCAAGCTTGGACTTCAGAAATCAGTGTTTGGTCACTCTCGCACCTCTTTCACAGCTTCCAGCGCTCAAAATCTTGTATGCATCTGATAACATGCTCAAGGCAATTGATTTCACATCAAAGACTTTAACATTTGCGGACTTGTCGTTGAATAACATCCAGAATTTCCCAACAGAGCAAAACTTCCCTTCACTGGAGACATTGCTGTTGAATGGAAACCAGATTTCCAAGTTATCAAGAATCGAGAACCTTCTTGCTTTGTTCATATCAGACAACCAAGTTGAGGATCTTATATCCGAAGAGTTGTTCCCTAATCTTGTCTCACTTTGCTGCAATGGAAATCCATTCTTGAAGAATTACAATGACATCAGAATCATTTTCGGACTTTCGAAGCTCAAGATGCTCAACGGCACAAGAATCACTCCAGCAATTGCCCAGAAGGCGAAGAACATGTACACTGGTGTCTTGTTTGCGGAATCGAACTCACAGTTGTTTAAAGCAGGAACAACAACGATGTCGTTAGCAGAAAGAGGACTGAAGGATGTCAATTCTTTGAAGAGCGACACGTTGATCGACTTAGATCTCAGCAAGAACAATATATCTACGATCACATGGTTGAGCACTAGTGTTCCTAGACTTCAGAAGCTTAATCTTTCGAACAACTCAATGCTTCTTTTCGATTTCGTCCAATTCATTCCAAGATTGAGATATCTCGATTTATCGTTCAACAAAATTACTGATGATATATTAGCGTGCTTGCAAAACACTTCTTTCTCATCCCTGCAAACACTGATTATCGCAAACAACAACATCAAAGGAATCGATGCTTTTCCAACGAAAACATTCCCGAACTTAGAAACACTCAGTTTGGCGCATAATTATATCAACAGGGTCGGTCCTGGAGCTTTCGCACATCCTAAGCTTTCTATCATTGATTTGTCGTATAACTCACTCAAGAAGCTCGACAACATTGCTTCGCAGCAGATCGCTGCTCTCGATTTGTCTCACAATAGAATTCCGTGTGTCGATGAAGTCGAAAAACTTCGTCCATGCACGCAATTGCTGAAATTTGCTTTCAATGACAACAACCTCACCCAAAGGATTTCACCGCGTATCAGGATTCTCTCCATCCTCCGCTCTGTCAAAGAGATGGATGGAAAGCCAGTGACTGAGTCAGACCTCAACCAAGTCAGGATTATCACCGAGCAAATGACCGGCACTCCAATCCTCTCTGCTCGTTCTCCAAAGGGAGCTCCACCACAGCCAACACCCAACCAAGTGCTGCCGCCACTCCAGGGTGGAATGAAGAAGAAGACACTGCGTTTCCCAAGACAATAACTTAATTCTGTTTTATTTTATAAAATGTTTGTTTCTTTTCTTTAAAAAAAATAAAAAAAAAATGTTGCAAGAACCTGTTCGCGAGATTCATGAAGTGTTTAAAGACATGGATCAGAATGGCGATGGATTTATAGACCCGGATGACCTGAAGATCTGTATGAACACTTTAAGCTTCGAATTCAACGCCGCTGAGATCCAAAGATTAGTTATGGAATTGGATCCAGAAAACACAGGAAAAATCGATATGCAGCACTTCTCTGAGTTCGTACGCAGCAAAATGACCGAGAGAGACCACATAGAAGAGATCCAAATGGCTTTCCAAATGTTAGATATCGACAAGAAAGGAAAAATTACATTCTCGGACCTTAAAAAGGTCGCAAAGGAGCTTGGAGAGAATATAACGGACCAAGAACTCCACGAAATGATCAACGAAGCTGATACTGATAATGATGGTGAAATTTCTTTCGAAGAATTTGTCGCTTTGATCAAAACAGCAGCGCCCAACTTATAATCCCTTTACCATGGCATTCTATTTCATAATTTTATCAAAAATATCAAAATAACGAACTTTTTGTTCGCGATTAGCTATGAAATAGCAATGCCGCGGCATCTACATACTGCATGCATCGTTTTAGTAAAAGATATAAATGTTTGTTTTACTGAAATTTTCTTCTTTTTTCTCTAATTTTTCATTTTTTCGAACAAAATTCTTTATTTTTGCCAAAAATGAATAACAGAATATACAGTATTATGGTCATTTTATATATTTTTACAATTTTTATCTCTTTAATTTTGATATTCATCGAAAATCTTTTAATGGTTTCTCTTTTTCAGATGACTTTAGAGTATAATAAGGGTTATATAACGAAAACATTAATGCATCATATAAAAAACAGGTTTATTTTTAGACGTTCTTAAGAGAAACAGCGATGTGTGACAATGTTCTGATTGTTCTTATGCAAGGAGCAGAAACTGGAAGTCTTTGATAGAGGTTAATAACAGTGCTCAAAAGGTAATCAGCGTTGTTGCGAAGCTTTTCATTTCCAGCGTTTTGATCGACATCTATCTGAAGAATGGCGTCCATCATTATACTCGATGACAATGATGGTTCCATGTCGAGAACATCTGTTAACTTTGGCATCATGTCGATGCATGTTGACTGCTGTAGCTTAGGAAGAACGTCGGAGAACTCTTTCTCGAGTATGAATTGAAGGAACTGTTCATTGGATAAAACGAGCGCGTTTTGAACAATCTCATCTGGATTCGCTGCTGTTGAAAGCATCGATGACATCGATTTTGTAGAGATTCCTGACTGAGAAAGAAGCTTGTAGAGGTTCTCTATTTCAACTAATGCCTTCTTTGCCTTCTTCGAGATTTTGTCGAGCTGTTCTTCAGATGATTTCTTCTGAAGACTGAGAGATTCCAAGATCTTTGCCTCTCCTTCTTTCACGACACGAATAACTGTTTGAACATGCTTAGAAGCTTCTTCTCTGACTTGTCTTTCTGCTTCAATGAACTTTGCGTCATCGAGAGCGTCATCTTCTGCATTCATTTTATATTCTCTTGGTATAATATTTGGTTTAAATTTCGTGTCGAAAATTACGATGTATTTATTGTTGCCATCTGCAGCAATGCAGCTGTAGTCTAAGCTCTCGAATGATTCATTAATTTTGATGCCTTTCTTTGTTTCAATAATGATTGAATTTCCTTTCCAGAAGTTCCAAACATCGGTTGTAATCGGAAGAGTTTCTTTTGGATCGTCGGCGTTGTGAGTGATGATTGTATTATTCGAATATTCATAAAGGAAACTGTCGTCCACGAAATAATGAACGTTTTCGTTTTGTTTTTCGCGCCAAATGTATTGACTGGCTGTATCTGTGCGACGCCAGAGTTCATAATATCCGTCAATTAAGAAAAGGATGTATTTTCTGCTTAAATCAAACCAAGAAACGTTTTGTTTGTACAAATGTTGGTCGTAAATAAGCTCATCGCTAAGCTGTACGATATAAAGATCGTTATTTTGCGTGAGGAAGAAAAATCTTTGGTTAAAAACTGGATCAACTTTCATTTTCTTCGCATTAATAAGTTCATGTGGTACTTTTTGAGGCTGCACATTGGTGTCTTCGTCATTTGAGGAGAAGTTGAATTGACTAAATCCGTCGTTGCCTGAAATAAGCAAAATTGAATTTTTCAATAAAATGAATTCGTCGGAACTTGTCTTTGTGAAAAATTTGTAAGACTGTTTTGTCTCGAGGTTGTAGAGTGTAATTAATTTATTTTTACGATCAAATATCGTAACATGAGTTTCCGAGAGATTTAAAGATACGTCAATATCCTGTCTCGTCCTGCCTTGGTTCTTCATTTCTTTTCCCGCCTCTTCAGCACGCTCAAATAAATCTGTGCTTGGAGATTTAACTTGTTGCTTCTCTTCTTTTGGCTGTTCGATTTTGTCAGCGTTCAACACTGGCGGCGTAGTGTGCGCTATCGGCGCTGAATGAACGACATTCGAAATTATCATGTTTGGGCTTAAAGGAAGATTAGTCATATGAATTTTGGAGGCCCCTATATTATTTTCTTAAACCCTCTTATAAATCTCCATTCACTGACTATATCATACTTGTACTCTATTATGGATATATAATCCGTTCGTTAACTTGTTTTGGTTCAATTCATATTTTATTAAAATTTCGATATGAAAACTATAACTAAAAGCGTTTAAAAGAGAAAGAAGGCGATGTAAATAGAATATAAGAGGATGATTTAGATATAAAAAACTTAAATAACTCTTTAATTATCCTTAGCGAGAAGTGGCTCGTCGTTGATAACGTCAACCTTTGGCTTAGCATCGCTTGGGTATTTGAAGAATGGAAGGCGAAGAATCTTGTTGTATGTAAGCATTCCTGTGAACAAAAGAAGGAAGCCAGCAAGCTGCATGGCACTCCATGGTGTGAGGGACTCACCTATATCTGGGTGGTGGCGGCCATATTCGATGTTCTTTGTGGAGTAGTAGATGATAAGCTGGACAATCCAAATGCAGAGTGTACGAAGGCCTTCAAGAATTGTTCTGACGACAGCAGATGTAATGTTTGTAACAAACATACCAGTAACGTTGTATAAGAGAATGACAATAACGTAGATGATAACGAAAACGATGAGAACTGTGTTGTTCTTGATCATAAGGAATGTGTCTAATGTATCTTCATGGATACCATTACCCTCTGGACCCTTCATGTTCTGAATGATTGGGAGGAAGAGTACGCATGTGATGATTGTGCCCCACATACCTTCAAGACTGACAATAAGGACTGGTGAGCATGTCATATCGTGAAGGAGGAAGTCTTCGACGACAATCTGTGAGGCCTGGATGAGCTGAGAGCCGACTGTCAAAGCAATGGCCATAGCAACCTGTCCTGGTGTAACGCCAGCCTTGCCAACACCTGTTGAAGCGACAGCAGCGAAACCGACGATGGAGAGAGCGATGACAATGCCAAGAACGGACCACCACATGTATGGATAGTGTGGGCGCTTGAGAATGAAGGCGCAGAAGATAGAGGAGAAGAGAACCATTGAGCCACGAAGCATCTGCCAAACAGAAGCCTGAATATAAAGAAGACCAATGTTCATGAGAGAAGTAGCGAGAAGGTCGCAGCAAGCTGGACCAGCGACATAGAAGTAGAATTTCCAATGGTTCTTTCCTGCCTTTTCAGCTTCGGATGTCTGCGATTCATCGAGTTGGGAAGCGAGTGTATCTTCTTTCGCTGTTTTAGCCTTATCGATACATCTCTGAATTTCGTAAACAAGAAGAGCAAGACACATACCGACGAACATTGAGTTTGTTTGGAACCATGGTTTGCTGAATTTGTGTGGATTTGTGTAGCAAGCGCGACCGTCGGATGTTTGTTCGAACAAGAACTTCTGGATAACGACGGTACATGTGCCGAAGAAAAGCATGCCCGGAATAGCGATAGCTCGCTGCCAAGCTGGAATTGCAGACATTTCTATTGTCACTTTTTGTAGACCATTGACTCAATTGAATTTGCTAACCGCAGGAAACAGATGAAAAGTGATTCAAATCAAAGGATAAATCGATTCTTACTCTTGGATTCGCTTATTTCTGAGCCCAAATATATAAATATTTTAAAGTAATATCGAAATGCTTTATATTTTATTTTTGAATTTTCGTTAAATCGACTTATCTTGGTTTTGCTTATGCTATCATCTTCTACTGATATAGTTTATAAAGTTTTTTAATTGCAAAAAGTTTGAATATCAAGTCTTCACTAGATTTTATTAGTATTGAGATTTTATATCCGAAAAGTGGCGATTTGTGAATCCGCATATATATTGGGATTATAGTTATTGTATTGTTGAGCAAGTTGGGCAGTTATATGCATTTATTCTAATATTTGATATAAATTTACAGATATACAACATTATATATAAAAGATTATTCAGCGAGTTCACCAATTATAACATTTCCTGATGTGTCACATGAAGCAATGATTGGATAATTAGGATGAATATCAACTCCTGTTACTGATCCTTTGTGTCCAGGAAGGGAGTATTTAAGGACAGGCTTTAACTCGTTTTCTGCATCCCAAATCCTTAGTATACCATCAGTGCTGCCTGCAGCGATCAAATTGTTGTCTGACCAAACGCATCTTGTAGGAATGATCTCAAGCTGCTCTTCTGTAAACTTCTCGGTGGCTAATATTCTTCTGTCTTCTGGTACTGAATATTTATTATCATAAATCCTTAGATTTCCATCAGATGTAACAACGGCACAGCAAAGACCATCCTTTCTGAATGAAGTACCGAAAATAGGCGCATCTCCTTTAAGTCTGCGTTGCAATACGATTTGTGCTGGATCTTTATTCAATGAGTTTATGTACAAATCACCATCAATTCCTCCAACTGCTATGTATGGCCCTTTAATTGCCACAGAAACAACTGGTGAATTAGATTTCCTACTTGCAACTTCTTCTTTCGTTCTAATATCATGTATGTACACCATATTTTTGTCGTCACCGGTTACAAGTAGATTTAAATCTTCAGTCATAAATTGGCACGTATTTATAATTTCTTTATGTGCTTTAATACGACGAATTATCGATCCTGATGGTATATCTTGAATGCATATTGTAGTGTCAGCAGAAACAGATGCGATTTTCGTTGAGTCAATATTCCAAGATAAACTTGTAATGCCTTTTTTATGCGGCCTAAGTGCACCAATGGACTTTACTTCGTTTGTAATGGACCACAATATGATTTCTTTGGCACAGGAAGCAAGCATTGAACCATTTGGAGAGAAATGTACTTCATTTGCTGCTCCTGTATGATCACTGAGTAGATAAACAGGGTCATTTAAATAATGTGTCTGCTGTAGCTTCTTATCGGTTATAAATTGAGCAAGCTTATTTTGAACTTCATATTTGACTAATGACATTTTGATATATTTGATTTTAAGTCATGTTTCAATTATGTGATACAATAGTATAATCAGAATATTAGATCAAATATATATATTATCCTATAAAAAGGCTGTGACCCTTTCCCAGATTCAATTTCCTTGTAACTTGAATGGTAGACATAGGTGTTAGTATAGGTGCTCATACTAAAATATCTAAGCTCTACTAACTTAAGTGATTGAGATCATAATTTTCGAATTTGATTAAATAAAAATTTGTAATTTGAAAATTTACATGTTCAATTAGTCTAATGGGAAAAGTATTTTTTTGATATATTAGTCGAGTGTTCGATTCTCGATGTAATTGTATTTTTTCTTTCTAATCATAACTACATATGTGTTCGTTAATAAAATCATTCCATTGCAGAATAGTTATATGTAGGATGTAGTTAGTAATATGATGTTCGCGTAATCCACGACTGCGCCGTGGCTTCCACGAACATCCTTTTAAATATATTTACGACAAAATTAGTTTTACAAGTTAGGTTCCCCCCATATAAAAAATAAATTTTTGAATTACTTACAAATTAACGTTAATTTTATTTTGGAATTCCTGACTTTATAAAATGTATTCAGTTTTGAAAATAATTTATGACTAACTAACTAACTAAAAAAAGAAAGCGAAAAGAAATGAGGGTAAGGAAATTTTGAAAAATAATTTTAGTGAAAATGAGAGAAATTTATTTAGAAATTAGAAAAAATAATTTATGACAAACTAACTAACTAACTAAGAAAAGAAAGCGAAAGGATTTGGGGGTAAGGAAATTTTGAAAAATAATTTTAGTGGTTATTCTGATTTCTTTTCTTCCTCTTCTTTCTTCTTTTCTTCTTCTTCCTTCATTCTTTTTGCGATCCATCTCGGATTCTTCTGTCTTCCTGCAGCAAGTGCTGCTAATTGTTTTTCTGTACACTTACGTTTAGGCTTAACGGGTTTTTCCTCCGTTACTCCTTCATCAATTTGTTCATTCTTTTTCGTCTTTCTTGTTTTCGTTGTTGCTTTGAGTTCGTGACCTTCAGTCTTGGAGCTAAGCTCCTTTAATATTTCTTCCTTTAATGTAGCTTTCAAAGTTTCGAAGTTTGTCATGTTTTATATTGGATACAAATTTAAAATATTATTTTTTAATACTAATTAAATCATGAGCTTAAGCAGATCAGAGAGAAATTCAATAATCATTAATGATGCAAAAGGAATACAACATCCATTATATTATGTTATGACTGATAAAAACGGCAAAATTCAAGTTCGTAAGAGAAAGGTTCCATTAACTAATATGTCAACTGAATTAAAACCTGTAGTAGTTAATGAAGAGCAAGTTACTGAACCAGTAGAAAAAGAAAATGTAACCATTTATGAATCAGTGACGAATAAAAAACTCCTTGAGAAAATGTTAGAAGTTCTTGAACGTAGTACTGAATCAAATGATTTAAATAAAAACCCGGTTGAACGTCAAAAGGAAACGGAAGAGAATAAGCAATTTGTTTCTAACATTTCTGAAC